>PVKE010011850.1:0-39412 GCA_004027555.1 Craseonycteris thonglongyai | reverse complement strand
CCTTCCTTTCTCTCTCTTCTTTCTCTTGCCTTCCTCCCTGACTCCCTTCTTCCTTCCTTCCTTCTCTCTTTCTTTCTCCTCTTTCCCCCTTTCTCTCTCCCTCCCCTCTGTCTCCCTCCCTTCCTTCCTTTCTTTTCCTTATTTCATTTTTCTCTTGCCCCTACTTTCCCTCTTTTCTCCCTCCCCACCTTTCTCCCTCACACCCCTCTTCCCCCCTCCTCCCCCCTTCCCTTCTTCATGTTTACGGAGTAGCAAAACTGGCTGTTGACTTCAAAGTTGGATGAAACTGTCTTTAGCAGTTCACAAGAGTGCTTTATTCAACAGCAATCAATAAATACTAATGAGTCCCTACTATGTACCAGGCACCCCCCTGCTCTAGAGCATAGTGAAAGTTTACAGCCTAGTGGAAGAGATAGAAAAACAAGTAAACAAAGAAATAAAAGTAATTATAAATTGTGACACGTGGTAAGGAAGAATGTCTCTGGCAGAGAAGAGCATGATTAACTGCTCTGGAGTGACCCACACAAAGTGAAACACATTCCGAAATTCAACAAAATTCCCTGGCAAATAACTTCAGAGCTGAAACTGTAAGTTGCTGATTAAATTCACAACACTGGAGCATCTCTGAACAAAAGCCACATTCTGAGTAATCCAAGAATATGACTGAGCAAACCACAGTTTCAAGAATTAAAAGCCTCATTTCTATACCTATGAGCTATGACTAGACCTCCACTAACTCACTCAAGAACTTGTCAGCCCGCACCTCAGGACAACCCCTACAGTACTTCTCTAAAGCCTTGAAATAGTCAGCATATTTCACTTATAAATTTTAAATGATTAAAAGATAATGTGGAAGACTGAGCGTATTTGGAAGTTTTTAATTCGGCCTGCAGCCTTGGCACAATCTTTGTCACTTCTGAAAATATTATCTTTAGCATTTGAGGCAAACAGAAAAACAATCTCAAGGCTAGTAAAAATTTAGAATTTCCTATCCAAAGGACTAAGTGGAAGTAAAGTTTTTAAAATTATAGTCCATGTAATACATGAGGTCATTGGTTCTCTTGTCAAAATCTAGTGAATCGCATTTTTGTTCCTGGAACAAGTTGGCTGTTTTGCTTTAGGATTTCTCTGAACCTGCATGTAAATTTAGTAGAATTTCATGTAGTCACCCTTTGGACCATATATTTTCATTAATGGAGGTTGTGAAGGAATCCTGTGATGAGGACATTTTTATCAGTATAATTTTTGGATCAACATGCTGTTTGGATGCTATTGATATTTTAAGCAATGTTGAGCTAACAAATCATACTTTCTGCTTTCCATACATTTGTGTCTCTAGATTACCTTTGACAATAAAGCTCACAGTGGCAAAATCAAAATCTATTTTGACAGTGATGCTAACATTGAAGAATGTAAAGACTTCAACGTATCTGGATCTGGTAAGTATGTTATATGCTTGCCCATGGTAGATTATGGATGATTTTTAGCATTTTATTTTGGGATTTGGAGTGGTTAAATGGTTTATTGGGATGGTGATAGGACTCCAGAGGACCACAACATGAGCATTAGATTCTGTAAAGCATTTTCCAAAGCTTTGTGTCTTTCTTCAATTTTGCAAATGCTGATTATACATATACCTCTTAGGAGAGGCAGCATGGCCCACTGGTTAGGGGCACAGTCTTTACAGCCAGACTGCCTGGGTTTGGGTCTTGGTTCTGCTTACTATGCCTGTGATTTTTAGACAAATTACTTAACTTCCCTATGTCCCAGTATCTTTCTCTGCAAAATGAGGGCAATAATAGTACTTATTTTCCAGGATGTTGTATATCAAATGAGTTGGTATGTAAGAACTGAGAATAAGAGCTGGAACTTCCTAACTCCTAGGCAGTCTTGGGAGAGAAAGAAAACACTAGTGATGGACACGGAGACGCTTATAAAATCTCTAGTGTGTCATGGATAGGCCTAACTGGTGGCAGTTACAGAAGGCATGAGGGTAAAGGCAGCAAAGGTTCATTTTGACTGTTGTAGCACCGGTTCTTGGAGAAGGTATGCTTTGATCTGAGCCTTTGACAATGAAGAGGGATCAAGGCCTTCAGCCAGAGAGCAGCCTGTACACACACTGGGGCATTCACTTGGTCATGACTCAGAAATCATCTCTTGATGCAGTTTAAACTGGGCTCCACAGAGCCTGTTCTCCCTTAGGGTTCGAGATGGGGTTAATGATGGATGATCGGTATTTTTTAATTTATAAGTTTTGATAACTGAATTTGCCTTTGACCAAATGCAAAATGCCTGTGGTTCCTAACTATTTTAGGTTAGTTTAAAACTAGATTTGTGGCCTGTTGCTTTTCAGTGGCACGTGTCCTGATGATTTTGAAGTATTGGGTTCAGAGTCTCAGTGATCAGAATAAACAGTTTTAATTTCTGTTAAAAATGGTTGCTAGTCCTGAGTATACACACTTCCCCACAGAAATGCACAGGTCAGATGCATATTTTCCAAGTTCAAGTATAAGTTGCAGCACTTTTATGTGAAGAAAGCTCCCCTTTGTCACGTAGGAAATATGGTTTGTTATAATTATGACCAAATGGGTTAGTCAAACCTGTTGGCAGAAGACGTTCCCTTCCTCCTCACAGGTCTCCCTCCTTGGAACTCGGGAGTTTTCCCTGCTCACCCTCAGAAGGAAGGAGGTCAGGCTCCCTCCAGTGGTCAGTGAGGAGAACCACTAATATTTTTATATGTTTCCAAAGCTGCCTAGAGAAACCAGATTCTGTGACACAGGAAGACACGCATTAGGAATAAAATGATGTGACTTGAAAGCCTGAAAAAGCTGAAGCTCTGAGACTGGCTTAGGAAACAGAATTCCCCTCCCTATATCTGGAGCCGGCTGGCCGGCTGGTACGCTGGCTGTGGGGAAATGGAGATACTGAAACTAGGACAAAGACCAGGGCGACCTCTGGTGGGATCCTTGTGCTATTTCCAAAAGTGTCCGGAGGTTCAGTCACTTACCCTAAGGCTTCTCTCCTTCTCCTCATTACCTATGTTAACTCAAGGCAGAATATGAGGCAATGTCCATTTTCACATGCAAACTACACGTTGCCTTTTATGACTTCTAATACCTGTCCCCAGGTGTGCCACTAATCTTAAACCTGATTGTATAAAAGTACCAATTTGGGCATGAGGAGATTGGTGGGCAGGGCCCCTCAATAATGGGTGATATAAGGGGGTGTCACTGGGAAAGGGAGTGTGGTCAGTATGGGCAGTTGTTGGGCCTCTGGAAGGCCTGGGCAGTGTGAAGGGCTTCCCAAGCTAGGTTGGCAGGGACATTTCTTTGGAAGTGTTTTACAAATCCAGGTTTGGGAAAGGTTTCCATGCGGATAACACAGTTTCAATCAAGTGAGAAAGCTACTACAATGTTCATAAAATACTTTTTGTAGCACATCAAACTAGTCTTCTCAACAAATCAGATTAAAACAGAATACAATACGGGCTTCTCTGTTAGGAGGGACAGTTTATCTTTCTGGATCTGGGCCTTGGTTTTTTTCACTACAAACAATATTAGAGATTTTGTTCTACTAGATGCTATTTTTGCATTTCATAAGACTTTTAGTCCTATTTTCCCCAGAACTATTCCTATTCCCTCTACCCCAATCCATGGGTCACCCCATCCCCCCAAGTCGTCTTGGGTTCTGATCTAGTTAAGTTGCTTTCCTTTCTACCCCCATTAGACGGTATCATGAAATAACTTCAACTTCTGAGGTATAAAATGGCTAATGGTACTTGTAAGTGCTAGGTGCGGGCATGGCTCTAACAAGCACTCGGTATGGATTGTGTCACTTGGTTTCCTGACAGCCCCTGAAGAATGTACAGTTGCACCTCATTTTGTAGCTGAGGCATCTGAAGCTTAGAAACACTGAGTACTTCACTCAGTGAATTACACTTACCAGCTGGCTGTGGTCATGACCCACTGGTTGAGCAGCTTTGTCCTTAGACCCTCATGCCATTGTCGCTCATACTTCTGCTATGAATGAATCTGTGGACACTCCAGTCTTTGTCTTAAATGCCTTCTCTACAAAGGGGTCGCTGAGGAGTGACTGAGACTCCTGACTGTCGACTCCTCTGCAGGTTAGCTGTCCCCAGTCCTGTTCCCTGCCTGCTGGCCTTTCTTTGTCTCGTTCCTGAGCTCATCTCCTCTTCTAATTCTCCAATATTGTTGCCCCCCTCCTCCCAGTCTGCATTTCTCTCTCTGGTCTGAGTGGCTGTGTCATCCCCACTGCTTCAACAGCCACTGAGTCATCCTCTCTTGCCATGAACATCCAGACTGAGCTCAATTTACCCCCTGCCCCAAAACCAGGGGTCATTCCCTGTCAGTCCTTCTTCCTTCTTCCTGAGGTCCCATTGGAGACCAGGTCGACTCTCCTTCATCTCTTGCCACTTGTGCTTTTCTGTCTGTGTCTCTCTGCCCCTAACTTGGCTTCATAAGTTCCAACGGAGATTAGTCGATGGGTTTCTCATGTTCTGCTGGAGTCTCTGAGTTTATTTGTAGGCATCCTGAAGCATGCTGAGCACAGGCACGATAGTGTGGACAATATACAGATGGTCCCTGCCTCGCAGAATCAGCCATTTAGTGGGAAAGATGGGCATCGATGATAACACAGCAGCCACTCTAAGTGTTTGCTTACCTGGGGCTATTCTAAGTGCTTTCATATATGAACTTGTTTAACCCTCATAATAGCCCTGTGATGTAGGTATTTTTTGTTCTACCAGTTTCTGAGATGAGGAAATTGAGTCACCTTCTCTGTCAGAGCCGAGATTCAGACCCAGGCTTCTGGCCCCAGAGGCCATGTTCTTTCCTGTATCTCACTGTCTACACTTCTTGTTGTGCTGCTTTTGAAGACATAATTACAAATTCAGTGGCCATTAAGCAAAGGAGAGTTAAAAGGAGCTATAGATGTGTACACTTGTGGAGAGTGGTGTGAAGAGTATGGGGGGAAGGGCTAATAAAGATGGGGATTTAGGAATCCTGTTCTGAGAGGAAGAGACACAATCTCAAAGGTGAGGCTGAAAATGAATAATCTAAACATGTGTGATGAGGAGCATGCTGTCCCTTGAGGCAAGAGAGAGAGAGAACCTGGTAGGAGCAGGGAAGAAGGAAGACCATCAAGGCCACAGGGTAGAGAAGGTGAGGGAAGAGCAGTGATTGTCAGGTGGTAAAACTGCAGGGGTGGGCGGGGGCCTCAGGGGGGGGTGAGCCGTGGCTGGGTTTTGGGACAATATCGTGAAGTCTGAGAGAAGCTAAGGTTAGTTTCATCTTCCTCCAGTTCATTCTCTGTGCTACTGTGTTCCAAGACAGAAATTGGATTACTACTCTTATCCTTACTTCTATTCCAAGAGGTTATTTTCTCCATGTGCAAAAAGAGCTTACTGAATTGGCTTTCTCTGCTGGGAAGGTGCTCTGTAAGGTTGGCAAGCAGAAATGGGGATTTTGAGTTCGTGATATTCTCAATAGTTTGTTCCCTCATTACTGGAGAACTTGATGTTTGTACTTTCATGTGATGGAACTCAGAGTGTGTCAGTAGTTTTGCCTCATTTGAATGGAGCCCAAATGGACTACCTTCTGTTGAATTCTCTTCTATAGTAGATATTTTATAAGTACATTTTGGTACATCTATTAAGAGTTTATAACTGATGTATTTAAGTGTATAACTCTTCACATCAGGGGATAGTTGACCTTATTTCTGAACGTCTGAATGAATGCATTGTGATTTGCTTCTGATGTTTAAGAATTTATCATTTGAATTTCTTTTTCGATTGCCATCTTGTTTGGAAATAATTCCTAAGTAAGTTGTGTTTCACATTTGAATTCTGCTTTTGTTCCTTAGTCCAGAAAAATACTCAGTACGTCCTGGTGTTCGATGCATCCGTCATTGTGATTTGCTTGGCATCTCTTATTCTGTGCACAAGATCCATTGTTCTTGCTCTGAGTTTACGAAAGGTACGTGTGTTTGAATCTTCTCCCTCCCCTCTTCGCCTCCGCCCTCAGTTTGTCCAAACAGTGGACCCTGATGTTGGGTCATCCTGCCCTTTCTGGAGTCCTTCACTAAATTAGATTCCTTTGAGTGATTGCCTCACCACCCCCCCACCCCTGCCGCCCTCCTCAAGGTGTTAATCAGCCTGCTGTTTATAGAGTGAGTAAAAGCTCCTGACATGTCAAGTGGGATCAGCTCGTTACTCTGCTTTAAAGCTGAGCTAATAAGCGCAGATAGGAGTACACAATGATGAATCTCAAGATTTTTAATGTTTCTAGACTCAATGAGACCATTTAAACTCAGGAGTGATCTTAAGAACAGAATAATAGCATTTGTGGGTTTCATCTCTTGTCTTCAAAGCAGAGTTCATTTTGACAGGGAAGCATGGTAAATGGGGTATAATGAGTCATAAAATACTTTGTTGTATTTTAAAAATAGTTTCAAAATTCTCCTCTGAGTTTCATTTTACCTTATGATTGTCAGGGCTCTTGTGAATAAATACTCCAGCTCCCCGCAAATCTTATTCTGGTTTGTGGCATGTGTGTGAATGCAGACTGGGGTCAGGTCCACAAAGCTATCAAAATGAAATCCCATTTGTGGAGCAAGGAAATAGTCTGCATTCTATTTCTCTTATTCTTGACCTTTGTCAACTTGTTTTGTACATATCCACTTCTCCTACTGCCCCCGCCCCCCCAGCTCCCCTGCCCAAGTTCCTTGATGTTCTGATCCAAGGTCAGGGCCCTGGTTCTGCCAAGTGGGTGGGGCTGTCGGGAGCACACACTGGAGCTGCAATGCCTGGGCTCAAATCCTGGCTTAGCTGCTGCATGCCTCAGTTTCCTCTTCTGGAAGATGGGCTAATAGTGCTAGTTCGTAGCATGTTGTCTTGTAGAATGAGTTGATACTACGTCAAGTATTTCTAGTCAAGTAACTGTGTTAGCTAAGACAAGAGTCTGTTGGAGTTAGAGCAAAAGCATTTAAAGTTTGTGTTGCTTGGCAGACACTTGAATGCTTACTTCTAGCTGGGGTAGGTTGGGGGAGTGTGTGGGCCGTAATCTCCGGCCTTGAAGTGGATCTATCAAATTGGAAAAGGTAATGCCGTATTACTTACGGGCGAGAGCACTGTTTTGCACTTTGTCTTCTCCTTCCAGAGGGCAGTGTGGTTTGTAAGAAATGCTTTTTAAAATGTTTGCCACAGAGATTTCTAAGTTTCTTCCTGGAGAAGTATAAGCGACACGTGTGTAATGCCGATCAATGGGAGTTCATCAACAGGTGGTATGTCCTGGTGATTATCAGCGACCTAATGACGATAATTGGATCCATACTGAAAATGGAAATTAAAGTAAAGGTGAGAGGCAACCCATTTTAAATCTGTTGTTCTTTCTATCCCCCTGGATTACCTCAGGTAGTTTATGGTATAAAATCCTCATGGAGACTATTTTGATTCTCATGTTTCTGCTTTTCTCACACCCATAAAATTGAAGCTTCCTCTGAGTTGATTCCTCATGAAGGAAAAGTAAGAAAGTTGATGTTCTGTGGAAGATGATATTTCTATGAATGTCCCCAGGAAACCTGGCAGCATCTTCAGAATAGAAACTGAAGTTTGAAAAACGTGGTTGTTTAGATGGGCTGATTTTTTAAATATATATAAGTTGCAAAAGGAACAGCTGACCCATGAACCAATCATGTCAGGAGCCAGGGGTGACCATCCGTGGCTAGGGTGTGCTCCGACGGAGGTGAGGGCAGGAATAGCTCAGTGTCTACCTGGTGCCTGACCACGTGCAACGTAGAGGATTTAATCTCACCAGGACGTCTTGGCTCCTCCCTCACTCAGCTGTCCTCTCTATAGCATTGTCAGGAAATCTTACCAACGTTCCCTCCGGACACTAAAGTACCCGCCTCTTGTCCATCCTGACTGCCTCTGGATGCCTTTGGGCTGACTTCCTCTCTGGCCAGGACCCTCCTCATTGCTTGTGCTGCCTTCAGCCTCGTACCCCTTAACTCCATCCACACAGCTGTAAGGGGAATGTGTCTGGAAGTATCTATCCTGCTGTTACAATGCTTTGTGCCTCATGGTGCCCTCTTTAGGTAAAGTGGCCTCCAGGGCTCTGCCCCCCTTTCCCACTGTGGCTCTCACTGGCCCCTTGATACTGTCCCTCTTGGGCATCCAGCCAGCTCTCAGCATTGGGCCTTTGTTCAGCCTTTGTCTGCCTTGCTCTTGCCCACCTGTCCTCCCTGCCCAGCTTGGCTCTGTACTCCCGCCCAGAGGAAGCCCTTCATGATGAGCCAGGCGTCGTGTCTCTCATGGCACTCAGTGTATTATATTACAATCATGTTTGTGTGTTTGCTCAATTAGACCTAGAAATCCTTGAAAGCAGGAACTGTGTTAGTAAATCAGGTTTGACCTTTCTTTGAAAAGTACCTGAATGGTATTGTTTCATAGTTAACAGACATTATTAGTTTATATTCTTTAATACCTACATCAGTGGTAAATGCATTTTCTCTTTCAGGATATTATTTGAACAAAAAAGCCAGTTCAACCAAATTAAAATACCAGAAGGAAACGAGGAACACAATTGGAACTGTGCTCTCTATTATTATTTTCTTCAGTTTAAAAACCCTTGTATCACCTATAGAGAGGCAGGCAGTCCGTGCTTTTCCAATAAACTTACAGTGAAGTTAATAAGCTGAGTGGAACAGAATATGATACTCATGTGTCTATTTTTTCATTCCTTAGAATCTCACAAATTACGACCTGTGCAGCATTTTGCTTGGGACATCGACTCTCCTTGTCTGGGTTGGAGTTATCAGATACCTGGGTTACTTCCAAAAATATAATGTAAGGGTGTGGCGTTGGCTAGTGCCACTGGAATGGAAATTCATTTCTTCTTTGGGTTCTAGTAAGCTCCCTTTTAACTTCCCCCATTCTATTACCTTCTCTTTTCTCCAGGTGCTCATCTTAACAATGCAGGCCTCACTCCCGAAAGTTCTTCGCTTCTGTGCCTGTGCTGGGATGATCTACCTGGGTTACACCTTCTGTGGCTGGATTGTCTTAGGACCATATCATAACAAGGTGTGTAACCCTGATTCTTCCTTTTGCACACGAGGCACTGGAGACCCTTAAAAGTGGGTTCCAGCACTTACCTTCTTTCCACTTTCCTCCAGCTTGTGCCCTTGACGTCAGTAAGCCCATCCATATCTGTGCATCTGTTGTCTTTTCCCCTTTCTTTTCAGGAAGATTGAAACTATGGCAAGAGACTAGAGAGCACATTTCACAGTTGTCCGGGACCGGCTTATGGGGCCACATAATATTAACTCAGCTGATTATAAAAAATATGTTTGGACATGAGACCGCTTTAATAAAAATGAAAATTAAATGAGGAACATTATTACAAAATCTTTATAACTCAAAGTATTAGGGTTTTCATCCAAATTAATTGAGGAAAATGAAAGTAGACAAAGAGTGCCCAGAAAGGACCCTATTAGGTTGATGATTAAAATGATAACACATCTTGTCTTTGCAGGTGTTTTTGATGACAGCATCATCTCGGTGCTATCTGAATTCTAAATTACTACTGGGCTTCATTCAGCATGAGAATCTCAGAGACATCAAAGTCATGCTCACGTGGTCTTGTTTTAAAATAACTTTGACTGGTAGAAACATTAGGAAATGAAATAAGCTAAGCCTTGTATTCAAATCAAAAAAGTAAAAGGAGTTATTGCTTCTTGTCGTTTTGTTTGTTTGTTTGTTTCTGGGACAAAATAAACAGCAAACATAAAGATGATAGCAGCCAACACTGCGTGCTCGTGTTAGGCACTGTGCTAAGCATTTGTCTCCTCTCTCATTTAATCTCCACAACAGCCCAGGGCACTGTTATCTTGGCTTAGATGCTTTGCAAGAAGAAAAGAGGTAAACATTCCAAGGTTTACAATGAAGCTTGTATCACAGCTCAGCCTTAAGTTTTGACCTTGATAGTTGCATTAAACACAGCATGTGATCAAATCTGGTTTATAAACTGTTCACAAAAAGTGAGCAATCCACAAAACTCAAATTTTCTATGTTGTCCTACTGAAATATATCCCTGTAATTGGGTACACACCCAGGCTTTCTCCTCTTTAAGTGTTATATTTAATATGTCCAATGAGAATTGCTGTTTTCCTGTTTGAGAAACTATATCATTAAAGTGACAATCTCTGGTTTAATAGTAAATCTTGACAATCTAATTGCTTTTTCAATTCCATGCCACTGCTTTAAAGGTGACTCATGAGTAAAAATTATTCTTTGATATGATCTCTCTGATCTGGAGAACTTACTGTCTTAGTGGCCAGGAAAATTTACATTTTTCTTGTTCGTCTCATGCTCTGATTGCGTCTCCAAATTTCTGTCACTAGAGGGCAGTGTTGCACTGTGTGAAATAAATACTAAATTGAAGGATTTCAGGTTAATTCACTGGTGATTGTCAGCGACCTAATGATGATAATTGGATCCATATTGAAAATGGACATTAAAGTAAAGGTGAGAGGCAACCCATTTTAAATCTGTTGTTCTTTCTATCCCCCTGGATAGAAAGGTTTGAAGACAAGTGATCCTAGCTCCATTGTCCTTCAACTCCCTTAACTCACCATTATTCTGGAAGGTGCTCAGATAATGTTGCTTGAATTTTACTAATATAGCTACCATTCTCTACTGCTATGTGCTATATAGATACAGTGCTCAAGTTAGCTCTCTTGTGTCAAACCTCCCAGGATCCCCGTGGGGAAATATATTTTTACAGAAAACAGAGATCTTAATATGTTAGATAACTTAGTGGAGGCTACACAGCTTGTAAATGGCAAAGATAGGATTCACATCTTGGTCCTTCTGACCCCAGTACACATGCTTAGAACAATACCCAGTAGGGTTTTTCTTGGTATTGCCTAAAACAGACAAGAGAGCATTAGTTTGACCCAAGAACAAATCAACTATGAGAAGAAAGCCATGCTATTAATCAGTCTTATTTCTCTCAACTGTGTCAGGGTTACCATGTAGAAATTGTTACTTTCTTTGTGATCTGACTGTATTTTCACACATTCATTTCTGTCCTTTCAAAGTATTCAGGTGAGATTGGGATGTTCTCGACCAGCACTATGCAATAAAGATATAACAAGAGCTACAAATGAGAGCTACAGTGGACTTTAAATTTTTCTTGCAGTCACACTTGAAAAAGAAGATAAAACTGATTTTAATTACTCATATTTTATTTAACCCAGCATATCCAAAATGTTACTTCAGCATGTACTCAATATAAAACCTGGAGATATTTTCCATTTCTATCTTTTATTTTGGACACTCTGTTTTGAAATCTGGTGTGTGTTTTATTCTGACAGCACATCTCAGTTTAGACTAGCTATGGGTCAGGTACTCAGTAGTCACATGTGACGACCGGCTGCCGTTTTGGGTGTTGTGCCTCTTGCCCTGTGTCTCTAACTTTGTGTCAGCCTTCCATTTCTCTCCCAGAGTAGCAGAGGGATAAAGGGCTGTCCCTGGAGCTCCTCACAGGTCTGTTTATGGCGTCTGTCTCCCATCTCTAGCCAGCTGGTAAGTTAAGTAAATGCATAGACGAATCAATTCAGTGAGTGCACTAGTCAGTGGAGGGAGCAAACCTTCAGTCAGGTTGTTTTCTTTTCCATATTGCTTCATTCTTGAACCTGAAGTTAGAAATGTTTACTGCCCCTGCATCCTCCCCACCCCCCACACAATTCATCCACGCTGTCAAAATGTTCAGGTTCTGCCAGAATCTGTTGAATCAGAAGAGCTTCAGTATTACCCAGAGCCTCCAAAAGCTGGGCAGCCCAGCGAGAATTTTCTAGGTTCTAGAATCATAGCCACCTTGGATATAGAAGCTAACTTTCTTTAAGCAAACAAGCAAAAAATCCACCCTAAAGACGAGGCATCGGGAAAACTAGAGTTTTACGCTGCTGTTTGACTGGAAGCAGTAGCACTGCGTTTTAGCTTCCTGTTTTCCTGGTAGATATTGGATTTCAGTGGTTCCACCAAGGAGAGCATAGATACAAGAGTGTCCTGCCGACGCTGATTCTAGCACTAATGGACTTTGGCACAGCACCCTCACAAGATGTCTGGGCATGGAGGGCTAGAGACGGTTGATGTTTAATAATTCAGGATGAGTTTGGGAAGAACGTTACTGTGGCTTTTATGTTTCCAGAGGGCATTTTTGCTGTGAGGAGTAAGTGATGGTCTTGCATTGCCCCCTTTTACAAACGAGAAGACCAAGGCATTGGCAAATTGTTGAACTTTGCTGCTATGGGTAAAAGTTTGGCAGAACTTACACTACGTTTCATGCTTTCAAGGCCTCCAGTTTTAGTCAAGCACTTCTCATTTTTAAAAAACTGTTAGCCACTTAAAACATTTTACCTGGACGCTGCATGAGGTTCTTAGCACCAGATCTAGAAGCAACGTTTTCTGTCATCCTCTGACATAAGCCATTGCAGGTTACATTTTCATTCAAGTGAAAGTTCTTTCTGGCTCAATTGCAAAATATCATCTCTAGAACAAATGTGTGGGTTCTGACTATGGTTCCATAGACTCCATGGAAATTAACTGGGGAAATACCCGCTCAGCATTATACTTCATGCCTTCTATGCACCTGGCATTTTCAGGTCTTTCTAGAGTGAGCTCTTGGAGGCAGCAGCGATGGCGTATTGCTCTTTGTGTTCCCCGCATTCAGCATTTTGCTCAGAACATGGTAGGGACTCCAGTTTGTTCAATGAACAAGAAAGGAGAGATGGAAGTACCTGCTTTCCAGGGTTTACAAGCCTGTAGGAACCAAAGCAACTCCCCATAAATGTACTCCTTCTAGCTCGGTAGGACCTTGATTCTCCTTACCTTGGATGTTTTTAGTGTTCACTTCCACCATGGATTTCGGCCACTGAAATGGACTCTGGTTTACAGCCACTTTTTATACAAAATGATGGTGGGTGCCACTCATTTACCTTCTTGGGTCTCTGTTTTAACTTTTTGGTGGGTTAAAATAGATCTCATCTGCATGAGAGGTGAGGGAGGCATAATGATTGTGAATAACATTAGTGTTGAGACAGGTATTATGTCTAGACTGATACTAACTCACTGCCTAGAAAACAAGGAATGGATCAGTATGTACCGACCAACTGGCTACTTGCTGTTCTGGAACCTGAAGCACAAACTGTTAGGAGGTCTTGAAATTAAAGAAAAGAATTGGCTAGATTTCAAAAGAAATGGGGAGAAATATGAATTATTAATAGTGCTGTCACAGTTGCAATAAAGTCCAGAAAAACGAGCTTTAGTTTCATTGTCTGAAAGCTAGCAGGTGGGAATGGGAAGTATTTGTGCTGAGAACTGCCTGTCTGACTGTGAAATACTCTGCATATTGCTGTGAATTGCTCAACTGGACGTCCTCTCCTGGTCTCTGTGGAGAGTAACTTCCGTCTAGCTCTTCAGAGTGGTTGCTGATGCTGCTAAGGTGTGGGCATGGTCCCTGTTTGGGGTCCGTTTGTGTCCTCTGCCTTCATTGCACACTTCACCCCATGGAGTCATGGAGCAGGGAGGTCAGACATGCTGTTTGCTATCTAGTTGGGGAATGGAGAAACATGTTCAAGATCAATTAGAAGACCAGCAGGTAGTTTACACTGTCGTTCTTACTGATACAGGGAAGAGACTAGTGCCGTCAAGGCAGTCTGTCTTGAGGTCGACTTTGAAAGCCATTCAGGGGATGCTGAGATAGCTCAGCAGTTGAGCATTTGCCTCTCAATCATGAGATCTGGGGTTTGACTCCCAGCCCTGGCCTGTGCAAATCCCATATGCTGAACTGTGGTGCAACTGGTAAGCGCCAGAATGGTTCATCGGTGAAGGGTCTCACCTTCTATGTGGGAGGCTCCAGTTCAGTTCCTGCCCCACACGGCCCCACATCCACCTGTGTGGAATAAAACCATGTCACAACTAATGATGTACAACTATGGAGACTGCTCTGGGCCCTTCCCCATTCTCTCTCTTCCCCCAGTCCCATTACCTCTCAAACAATAAAATAAAATTACTAAAAAAGAAGAAGAAATAGCCCTTCAATGTTGGCCAACCTGGACACAGAAGAAATCAGATGAAGAGAGCAAACTTCATGAAGAAAGGATGGAGAATGGGTCTGGTGTTGTAGGAGAAAAGCACAGGGCAATATTGACAATGAGATGGAAGGAGGCCACATGAAGGAGGAACTTATGCCAGGCTTCTTGGTTTCAGTTTTTACTTTGCACCTGGACTATGTATTCTTAAGTCAGAGAAACGACCTAAAGGCTTTATTCTGTGAAGTTCAGATTTTACTGCATCTTGGACTGGAAGCTGGAGAGGTTGGGGAGAAGAAGACTTCCTTGGAGATTTCTGTACTAATCTAGATCTGTGTTGACATCAGAGTGGAGTAGAAATACTGGATCAGAGAAACATCATAGAAGCAGACAGAACTTAGAAGATTAAGGACAGGAGGAGATGAAGGAATTTAGCATGTAGTTTTAAGTCTGTGATTAGTTTGCAGTAAATGTTTCTTTGGTCGGAGACTGAAATCACTAATGGAAATAGGGAAATTTGGAAGGAAAGCCCATTTTCCAGGTTAAGGGAGTAGGGAGTCTAATTTTGTTGCACATGAAGTAGCACCACAACTTCCAGGAGGAGATGTTCATGGACATTCATCAGGGACTTGGCTGTCCCCAAAGCCACAGTGACTTAGTGGACATATGGCCCCCACCACTAAGGACAGAATTCGGATCAAAACTACAGTGATTTGTTCCATCCGTGTTTCTAACAGTATCATCTTTTGCTTATTAGGTCATTACTGTTCCTTAGATAGAAGCTTTTCAGATTAATCTAATGTTAACCCTCTGGCTCTAGAAGTGTTAGCTTATTTAGTACCTGCTGTTTGTTTTTGGTCGATATAGCAGGAGTTTGTCAGTCACTTCAGGCTGGCTGTGGGATTCCAGTGTTATTCTACCTCATATCAACATTTCTACCTGGCTCCTACAACCCACCTTGTCTAAAACTGAGTTCATCAGCAGGCCCTTTCCCTTGTCTTCTCCCAGACTTACAGTCTCTTCAGTTTCCTTCCTTTCCAGACTCACCTGGACTCCTTGCCATCCTGCCCCCCAACCCCTCACCCATTATAGGAGATCCTCCACAGGCCGGGTCGCCCCTTAGAAACAGATCAGGTCACGTCACTCATATGGCTGAAGTTCTCTATTGTTTCCAGTTTCTGGTTATGACCCGTATTAGTTTGAAGCATGTGGAAAACCAAACAAGGCCCTTTGCAGCCTGTCCAGCCACTTCTTAGGCTCAGCACCATATCTCCAACATTCACTGAGCAAATCCTTCCCTTTCTCCTCTCACCAGTGAACTA
The DNA here is from genome assembly GCA_004027555.1 of Craseonycteris thonglongyai. NCBI lineage: Eukaryota > Metazoa > Chordata > Mammalia > Chiroptera > Craseonycteridae > Craseonycteris > Craseonycteris thonglongyai. The sequence goes on along the minus strand of PVKE010011850.1, from coordinate 23,981 downwards.
CTTCGCCTTCAGGGCCTAGTTCTGAGGGTCATTTTTCCTTTACAGCCCACCCCATCTCTCCCACGGAGTGTTAGATCTTGGCCATGGCATAGCCACTGTCAGTGTGAGAGCCCCTAGAAGGCATTAGGCAAGATCATTCATGCTTCAGCATTCCCATTCCTGGCCATGTTTGGTTTCTATAGTGCTAAAATTACCAGGACCCATACTTGGAAAGGCTACAGTGAAACCACTCATTTAGCAACATTTTCTTTAGCCTAGACGATGTCTCCGGCAGTTCTGTCTTTGCTGGTTATAGAGTATGTGTACAATTGCTACAGTTCTTTCAAGAAGTGGTTTGGCAAATTGTAGCCTTAAAGATGTGTATTGCTTAAGCCCCATAACAGGAAAAAAAAATGTGCTTGCAAATGTTCATTACATTGTTCTTTATAATAGCAAACATTATTGGGATGTCCACTGACAGGGAAAATTGTTAAATCTGGGATTTTCAGGGAATGGTCTGTTATATATCAAATGCTCTCTAAATGTGAATAACATAAGACAATGTTAAGTAGAAAAAATAGGATCCAAAATTGTTAGATAATTTGAGTGCATATCTATAAAAAATGCATAGGAAAAAACTGAGGAAAATGTCAAGAGACTGTCTTCGTGAGTGTGGAGGGGTTTGTGAATAAGGTTTTCCTACCCGGGGTATTCTAGCTGTCTTAAAATGAGTGTTATAATAATATCATCAACAACGACAGCTTTAGCCAAATAAGCTAACTAGATGCTTCTCTGTTCTTTTGTATACTGTGTCTCAAAGTTTGATTTTGGTTTCCCTACTTCAGTTTGTAGCTCTGAATACGGTCTCTGAGTGCCTGTTTTCTCTGGTCAACGGTGATGATATGTTTGCAACCTTTGCTCAAATCCAGCAGAAGAGCATCTTGGTGTGGCTTTTCAGCCGCCTATATTTATATTCCTTCATCGGTCTTTTTACATACATGATTCTCAGTCTTTTTATTGCACTTATCACAGATTCTTATGACACCATTAAGGTGAGTAGTTATCAACATTTCCTGTAAAAAACCCCTGCAAATTCTGTATCGATTGTGACATAGGAAAATGCTACATTGTTGCTGAGTTTAAATACTTCGTTTTACTTGAATTTTGGGGTTTTGTACAAAAGAGGCTTGCTGGATGTTAGAGGTTGATTTTAAATATGCATTTAGGACATTGTTCTTATCACCCCAATCAGGGTGGGTTGGTTTGGAGGTGTGGTCCCAAAGAGAAAGGCCATGAGCGAGGATGGGCTGAGTTTGGTAAATCAAGTAGTTGGGCTGTTGGTCCCAGTGAAGGCAGGCGTACCTGCCTGTCCTGGAGCTTAGGCTTGGAGTGGTAAGTTTCAGTGAGAAGGGGTGACCACCGTGACAACTAGACACTGGATGATACAGCCACGTGTGTGGTGCAGGTTTCCTTTAGATTATGGAAGTTAAGGCTTTTGTGACTGTTTAGCTTCCTCTCTCCCCAATACACAAACATGCCCACTCAAACACACACACACACACAGAACACGTACTGCAAGTATTAATAAGGGAAAAGGAAATAAAAACCTCAAGCCAACAACCTAGGACTGACTGTGTCCCATCCCTGCACACATTTGCTTTTGATGGCACTGGATCAGGGGACAGGGGAAGCAGAGGACAGGGCCCTGGAGGTGGCAGGAATTCGTGGAGAAGCTAACTGTAAAAGGGCCCCAGGCCTTCCACAGCAGTGCTGTTCACCGCTCCTGACCAGCCCCTGTGGGTCTCCTAGCAACAACAAATGGTGTTCTGAATCCTTTCCATCTGGGCCCATGGAACTGGTTTGTAGCTTTTGAGGAAGCTGCTGACTTGGGTGGTGGCCCCTCCGTAGCAGACGGTCATGTTCAGAAGGTCCTGTGTCAGGACCAGCATCTGAGCAAGCAGGATGCTCTGTCAGTGCCTTGGCTGCTCTCTTCTTGAACCTTCTCAGACTAACTCAGAAGAAGCGAATCCATTGGCGGTACTCCTGAGCACTGTGTGTGTGTGTGTGTGTGTGTGTGTGTGTGTGTGTGTGTGTGTGTAGGGGGTAGTTATCACACGGGAACGGGTGCTTGGCGCTAGCAGCAGGGCTGGGTGTGTAAATAGAACTGCTGCAGGGTTCTGCCCTGTGGGCTCTGTGTTGTGGCAGCGCCCCTGTGAGTGGACCAAGCCCTGGTGACATGGTAGGTGTCCTCACTAAGTGTGAGGGGCAGGGGCCTCGGGGTTTTTGTGTGTGTTTAAAAGAACTGACTGCTTTCTGCCCCACTAGGTGCCCATCTTATATAAAAGTAGAGGCAGTGGAGGTTGCGTCCCAGGCAGACTGGGCATTGGCAGTGAGGGGAGGCGGAGGTCTCATTGGTCCCGCATTAGCATTAGAACTTCACACATTTGACTAGTCCCTTTATTCCCCTTATGAACACACCCCTCCTCTGCTTCACCCTGACATTCTTCCTGGGGGTTTCCTTTGGGCTGTTCTCTGTTCCATGGTGCCCTGGCTTGGCCTTCTGGGACTGACAGATTGATTCATCATAGTTAATGCCAGCTCTTGGGTCTGAGCTAGCGGTGTGAGAGCATTTTACTTTAGCAAATGTGGGCTTGGTTTGTTGAGAAAGGGAGCAATTTCTCATGCTCTATAAATCAGGTAACACACTGTGTGCTTTTTAAAGAAATACCAACAGAATGGGTTTCCTGAGACGGACCTTCAGGAATTCCTGAAGGAATGTAGTAGCAAAGAGGAGTGTCAGGCAGAGCCGGCCACCTTCCTGCCCTGCGCCTGCTGTCTGAGAAGGTCAGTACTGCGTCTGCGCAGGTCTCCACACTCCTGCTGTGAGCGGCTCTGCTGCCTGAGAGCCCTTCCACAGTGAACTACTGTGCAAATGAACTTCTGCGTCATTGCTGTCCTTGCACTGGAATTGCCCTGAGAAACGAATTCTTCTAAAACAGGGTCAAAAGCTCCCTGACGTGGTTGAACACTCTTGGGAACATTGTGAGACTAGTAAGAGAATTATGTCTTTCAAGTCAGGAGGGTCAGCTCTGAAGTGGCTAAAGTCAGAGGTCAAAGCTCTTATTTTTAGGAGAGCTCTTGGAATGTCAAAGGCGTCTTCCTTTTTCACAAGATGCTGTACAAATAACTTTTCTTGGGCAAAGCACAAAACCTGCCTGAGAGGAGGCTGGATACGTCTTCGGTTGGGAACACATTAGTAGCTCCTCATCGACCAACTGTGTTTTGCTCACTGTTCCTCACATCACTTAGGAGAATGATCTAGACCCCTGTGGCAAAGTCTCCACACCGAGGTTTGGGGACTAGAACAGGGGTCAGGTGAGGATGGTCTTCCTAACTGTGCCTCTGTTTGTTTTTATCTGTAGTCACGGGTGGGCTGTTAACACCAAATATCCCCTACCCACTTTTTGCAAAGGCTTCTCTAAATGAAATTTCTGGAGGAAGATGGGGGAACAGAATTGCTGCTTAAAACCACAGGATGTGTTTCCTATTAATCACTTCATACTGCATCTTGGGATTTGAAATAATAGGATTGAAGCATTTTCCAAGAATGTCTGGTAGATCTGAAATGAGGTTTTCTGAGAAGAGTTAAGTGTTTAAAATCACATTTTATCCTCTCAGAGCATTAAATTGTTGCTGTGGAAGCTGGGATAAAGGGAAATTAATTTTCTTAATGGGTAGCTGCTTCCTACGAGGCCCCTTGTATAAGGAAAGTCTCTCAAAGTGGCTTTTCTAATATGTAGTTAACTGCAAAGCAGAACGTGTTGTGGATTCTGGAAGGTAGCTGATAGGTTTTGGTGTTTGAGTTTTGGACTTGGTTCACATCACAAAAAGCCCTAGGAGGTGGTTGAATGTTTTCTTGTGCAGCCATGTGGAATAAGTCAAAGATTTAAGGGGTGGTTTTAAAGATTAATTGGTAAGATTGGGTCTGAATGCTAGGGGACAACATCAGCAGACAGTTGCCCTTGGACATGCTAAGGGCTGTAGAGAAGATGCCTGGTGGAAAGGGAGGGCCACGTCCATCTTTAACAAGAGAATTAAATGGAACAGGGAAGTCCACCAAAGGAAACTGGCTGAAAACCTAGGATGCTGAAAGTTTGGAGAAAGGCGACTATCAAAAATAAAACCAGGATTGGCCGGTGCCAATGACGGTCATGGGCAGTCAGCTCGAACAGTTCTAGCTAGTAATCAGATCGCAGTCTAGATCTAGGGGGATTTGATAGACACTGCACAGATAAGTGACGGTCACAGGGCCTGATCAAGGAAACAGATTGTGCTGGGACCTAGAGAACAAGTGATGGCTTTGACACCATCAAAAATGAAGTACACGTGGATGTGTTTAGAGGCTAGGAGCCTAAGAATGGAAGACAATTGAGGAAGGCTATAAACGGAGAGTAGTGGAAAAAGACCTCACTCAGAGACCCTGTGGAATCGGTAAGGGTGCTGTAAATACTGGTGTCTGGACACCCCCTCCAGTGCCCATGACAGACAGCCCTGATTATCACAGCTCTGCTCCCTGCAAAGCACAGGCAGGGTCACTCTTTCTCAGCCAAGCAGTCCAGCAACCACCACAGACTGATTCTGCTTCACATCGTTGACAGAACCTCAGACCTGATCAGCAGAATACCTAAGGTTTTGTTTTAGACCCACGTGTCCCATGACCTCTCCTAAACTCTTGGTCCCTCTATTCTCACCAGGGTAGAACAGAAGACCTCTGACACCTCTTCTAGTCCTAATGCAATGTGGCTCTTTGGAAAGATAGGGTTTCAGAACTTACTTTCCCCTTCTCCTAAGGGGGAAGTCTGATGTTCTAGACACTGAGAAGGCTTTGCCAGAGGAGGTAGATGGAGGGAGGGTCTCAAGAGGTAGATAGCGCCTCAAAGTTGCCCAAAGCATCTATGAACGTGGGCTGATAGATTTGGCCTCTGCTGTCATATTTTTTGTTACATTAGACACATCTGGATATAACCGGTTCTGTGTAGTCACATGATATCTCCCCTCCATCATTCTTGACCTTACACACACAGATGCTTGCATTTTTCACCCAGTGCACATCGGAATAGAAGAGTGTTCAAATGTTCTTAAAGAATATTATTATAGGTGATGAAACTTGGGTACATTATTATGACCCCAAGAACAAAAGGCCATGGAATACCTCAGCTGAAAAAATTCAAAACTCAGGCCTCGAATGGGAAGGACATGTTGACTACTTTTTGGTTTGACCACTCTACTCAAACCAAAAATAATGTAAAATGCTCTTCTTAATTTTTCTTCCCTTTTTATATGTTGCACTTAGTATGTTGATAACCTACATATGCCTAGAATATAGAGTATGCCTCTGCCTTCTCAAAGATTTTTGAGTCATTATTCTCTTTTCTTTTTTCCTCCTCCCCCTTTCTGTTACAGGAAAGGAAGCGATGACCACTTGATACTTACTAACTAAAATCTTTCCGCTAAAGATAATCAACTTATCGGGCCTCCTTACCCAGTGACAGTGCAGAGGAACCCCACCTGGCTCGTGGCCAGCATGTCCAAAGATGCTGGCATTTAATGTGGAGTGGGAAAGAGGACTGTCAGCTGGCTGACCACAACTGAAGTTCCAAAGCTCCTTTTGATAAACTTGGATGATGAAGCATAGACCACAGTCAAGTACTGGGCATTAGCGCAACAGAGCAGTGATTATGAAATTCTCCATTCATCTTTTAATTTATGACATGACAATGTGCTGGTGGAAGAAAAGTCACATTTCAGAGTGTGCAAAAACAATGGTGTTTAAAGCCACACATTTGTCATCACATAAGGGTTTGTTTTAAAAGTGATTCTTGGGTTAGAAGACATTTGTTAATTCGTGATCTGTACAGCAATGAAGTTGGTTGCAATACCAAATTCAAGACTCAAGCTGGAGAACTATTAGGCCATTGAAAGATCACATTTAAATCAACAGAAAGACTTATTACAGTGGACCCTTCCTGTCCTATGTTCCTGTGGTTTTCTTCAGCATCATATGAAGCGATCATTGGCATAGTCAGTGGGATGAATAGGAAACATCTTGTCACTTGTGCTAATTGTCAATCGGACACACATGGCAGGTAGAAGTAAAGCAGAGCGGTAGTCATTCATTTTAATAAACAGAGTCACTATGGTGGAGATTTACTCTTTCAAACAAGGAAACATGGTATTTTTTCTCTAAATAAATTTATTTTTGTCAAACATGAATGAATACTGTTTTTTATATTTAGTATATCCTAGCATCTACCTAGTGAAAAATTCATGTCACATCTTTATTAACGCCAGTCTCCAGAAGGGATTTCCCACTTTCTTAAAATCAGTGAAGGAATTATGGGGGCTAGTATATAGGAGGTATTCAGCGAATATTTATGATGACTTCAGAGATTAAGATCACTTCATGCATAGGTTGATTTCACACTTGAGCTATCTCAGGGGTGAACTATTACAAACTGATTGGTGAAGAGTAGAATTTAACTTAAGCAGGACCTTTGTACCAGGACTCTCCCCTTTTTCTCCCTGCTCCTCCCCACCAAGCCCCTACCAGATTTTCCATCGGTACCCCTCCCCTTTCCTGGTCCCCACTTTCTTCACATCCCTATACCAAGTCTAAGTTGGAAAAATCATCCAGTTGATAACATTAAAGTTCATAAGTGTATGACTCGTATCTACACACAGAATACTTTGCTAAAATCATCATTTTAATGAATCGCTTATTAAAAATGTCAATAGCTATAATGGACTTCTAAACTAGTGACCATTTAACTAGAGATTCTGAGGTCAGTTGCATCCTCCAGAATCAGGTATGCATTTAGATCACTTATTCTCTTGTGATCATACCTCAATACCTAATTTGTCTCCAAGGAAAATTGCCATTGAAGCCTTTTGTGAATTCTGCAGCTGTGACTGCCATTTGAATAGAAGATTAATGATGGTCTCACACACTCATGTTTTTCTTTTATTGGCTTTCATGTTTGCTTTTATTTCTTTTCCCTCCAGCTGGACAGAACACTTTCAGGAAGGAAAATCTTTTTTTCAAGGTTACCCTGTATCTGTGCAAACATTGTCTTCTTGCTTTTTAATAATTTTAAGCAATTGTCACTTTACCAACTGCATTTATCTGTTCAGATTTCATTGAACAATGTTGTTCTCCTTACTCTGCTAATAGACACATTTAGAACAAACCATCTCCTTTCCTGCCTTAGGTCTCTACTTGGAGAGATCACTGTGAAAGTTAGGAGGCCTGTTGCTTCTGCCTGCTGGTTTCATTTTGGGATCTCCAACTGTTGTAGAATGTACTTCCTCTGTGGGCAGATGCAATGTCCTTAAGATTGTTGGCTTGGGGTGGTAGAAAAGAACATGGGTGTGGGAGCCATCCAGGCTGACTTGAGTTAGCATCCCACCTTACCCTGTAGTTTTGTGCCCCTGGGCAAGTTCCTTTCTGCTTCTAAGTGGTGACAATAAACCTCAATAAACTAGGATTGGCGTTTGAGTCAGATAGCTCGCGTAAAGCTTGGCGTTAAAACCTGAGCCATCATTTCCTTTGATTTTCTGCAGTGTTAATATGTAGGTTGAACAAGACCGAGGAATAGTGAAGATGTTAAGACATTTAGCCTGCGGGGAAGCCAGGATGGCTCAGTGGGTTAAGCGCTCACTTTGCAGCCCTGGGGACCGAGGATCGAATCCCAGCCCCGGCCTGTGCGGACCCATATGCTGAACTGGGGAGTGCCTCCGGTTCGGTTCTTGCCAGGGTGGGAACCTGGCCCAGTTTCTGCCCTGTGCAGCCCCACGCCCACCTGTGGAATGAAACCATGTGGAAAAACCAATGATGTGCAACTATGGAGACTGTTCTGGGCCATCCCCCTTCTCTCTGTCTCTGTTTCTGTATCTTTCTCTCTCTCTCTGTCAAAAACAATAAAAATAAATCTTTAAAAAACAAAACAAAAACATTTAGCCTGTGATCTATGTACCTGGGCTTCTGTCTTCCTTCTTTTTGCTGAGTCTCCTTGCACAGGTCACATTGGGCCTTGATTTCCTCATCTGTAAAATGGGGATTGTGAGGATTAAATGTCAAAACATAAAGTTCATAGAACAGAGAATGAGTTAAGTGCTCAATAAATAGATATTCAAAAAGATTTGCCCTGATAGTCTACAAATCTCTTCACCTAGGCCAGCCAGGAACATCTGTATTTTGTAGTGAGCTCACCACATACTTTGGGTGGACTTTGTCCCAGTTAGGACTTTACATTGCAAACGTCCCACATTCAGCCCTGTCCCGGAAGCAACCATCAACTGAGCCGTCAGAAGCAAGCTCACACTCAGGTGTGGAGATTGGCATAGACATGAGCAGCCTAAGTGCCATCAGGCCTGACGGGAGAGTAATGGTCGCCAGGGTGCAGGCCTGGGCTCGGAACCTCGGGTTTAGGAAAAGCCCAGCAGCTCAGTCATTTTATCTAGGGGCAAAGAGTCAGTTACCCTCTAATGGCTGAGGAGACTAGTCTCCCTGTGAAAACCCAGCATGTCACTGACATTCCGGGGGCCCCAGAGTCGTTGGCAAATGGTGTTAAATGAACTGCCATGGCCTTGGCTGCAGCTCGCTGTCAATACAAAGAGCTGCTATGCTTAAAGATACGATTCCGCATGTCTGAACAATCCTGTGGCCCCACCATTCACTCCAGGAACATTGCATTGGATGACTAGACTGCATTTTATTACTAATCCATTTCACCTGTATTTTCATGTAACTTGAGCAAATACTATTTTACTACTTCTGACTTGAAGTTTGAACATTTCAACCACAGTATTGCAACGATGCTGAGTGTTTTTTCTACCAAACATCTAGAATTTCACAGTATTTGTGCTTCTGTGTGACAGAGAGGGTGATTGAGGACCTCGTAAGTGCATTCAGATTTAGGTGTGGTAGGGAAGACAGTGAACAATGGGCATGGGAAGCAGAACACTGGTGATTTGACATGTTGGAGTAAGTGCTGAACGCTTCTACTTTCACCCCTTTTTCCCCACTTGAGGTGCCTTGGGCTCTCAATATTGATAATAGGCAGGGCTGGCTTTGTGTGTTTGTGACTTGTGCATTCCCAAAGGACCTGCACTTGGCTTGATGCCTTGCCATCACATTCTTGCAATTTTTAATAGTTTTTGAACAGGATGGTCCCACAAGTTATGCAGCAATTTCTGATGAGAAGGCTGTGTAACTCAGTGATAACTCAGCGATGAAAGCACAGCCTTTTTAGAAAAAAGGCTAGGAAACCAGCATTGCACTTTTTCTTTAAGACAATTTAAGTATAATAAAAGGAAAGAATGAATGAACCTGAATAGAAATTGCTTTTTACAGACATTTGGGGGCACCGTTTTCCTCAGTCTCTGTTCTCACAAATAAATGGCTATGGAGCTGCTTCTTACCTCACAGAGATGGAGGTTAAACTGGTAGGTGATGTTGGTCAATGTTGCTTCCATGTTGTACACACGAGCAGGTTGTGGGGCTGCTCACATTTTCCCGTGTGTTCCATTGATGAACAGCCTCGTTTTCTGGCTTTCATTTAATGTTTTTCCCTTGGCAGAGAACCAGCTGAGGGTGATTCACCTGCTAAACGCAAGTATGTTTGCCCAGTTGCCACGCGACCTCTGACCTTGCTCAGCAAAGTCCTTTGAGACCTGCTACACCCAATACACTAGGCATTCCAGCACTCTCTCCAAGCTCCGCAGCCATTTACTGTCAGCATGAAGGGCCTATCTCTGAATGGGGACCTGAAGAATTGTTAAACATACTGTGTATGGGAGAAAATAACATATTATTTGGGGAAGACTTCATGATGAACCAAATCTCAAAATAGACACTCAAGTTGTTAGGGGGGAAAATACAATTCCTGGTTGTTGTACCACGGGCTCAACGACAGCAAATGCTGCTCCAAACCAGTGGGTAAAAATAACGGCAATCGCTTCTCTTGCCATCTGTTTTTGCCAGAGAACCAGGAAGTGAATTAGAAGCAAATGAGTTACATGCAAACACTTGCTCACCACCTCACATAACAAAACAACCAAAGTCTGACTCTTAAAGACCTTTGGGAGCTATCGGTTGTGGTGAATGAGGGAAACAATTTATTAGTGTGATATATGTTTCTTAGTTTCTAATGATCCATAAATTATCCCATGAGCCATGATACATATGGTTTAAAGAGAATGTTAAATGAAAGCAATTTTTTTCCCCCTAGCAACACTAATCGCCTAGCAGCAGCATATTACTCATCCCCCGCCGACTGTGGCCTGTGGTCATTACTCTCTCCTTGAGGTTGAGTGGATGTCCCCCAAGAGGAAGGTTTGCTGTGACAAAGTGAATTTACATCCTCACTTGTGAGCCTGCCAAGCTAGGTCTGCAGAAGGAGAGGGAGTTAAAGCCTTTCAGAGCCAGCACCATGCGCTCATGCCATCCTGCATGTGTTACACACGGCAACAGGGCAGTGAGTTGGGGCTTAGGCTGACCAGATGTACCATTTTCAACAGGACAGAAAACAACGGTATTGTCCTGTTCCAGGTGGCAAGTACAGTCAGCCTACTGACACCTAGAATTCAGCCCAGTGAGACTAGGCTGGCCATAAGTGCTGTCTGAAATGGGACAGTGCTGTTGTTTCCTGTCCCATTTGAAATGGTCAGCCTTGTCTTAGTTTTTAGTTGCCTTTGGGAAAAAAACTAGGTAGCTCCTGTCTATTGACAGTATAAATTAAGGTCTCTTGAAGAGAACTAGACAATGCTAGAAGTGAGACCTGAATAACACATTGTATTTGACCAGATGGCCAAGGTGTGGGTGGGGGGAAGGCTTTCTGGTATGGCAAAGGCTTGGAACTCTGAGAGAGAACCCGGTCAGTCAGGAAAACTGTATTTTGGGAATGGTCAGAATGTAGGTTATATGGAGGCTGTCCAGAAAAAAATCCAGCCATAAATGCCTCTATTTTTCATATTACATGGCCAGATACTCTCTGGACAACCCTCATATATTAGGGAAAATAACAGAAAACTAGAGAAATGGCAAGGGAAAATCACAAGGACTGTGAATGCCATGAGAGGGCTTTAGACATGGGCACTGCATGACCAGAGAGGCAGAACTGAAGAATGGATTGAGGTGGAGTTAGTCAAGTAGGAAAATCAGTTACAATACTGCTGCAATCATTCAGATTAAAAGAGAAAAAGAGCACACAATGCCATGCATAGATGATGTGGTGTAGAGTTGTACACCTGGAATCTATGTTGCCAACCAATGTCACCCCAGTAAATTTAACAACAAAATAAAATAAAAAAGAGAGACAGAGAGATGCTATAACACTGTAATTAAACACAATTACAAACACAATGAGCAATTTGCCTGAAAAGTGTCTCTAAGGAATAAACCAGATCTCACATACCTTTTTCTCTATTTGTACACGTATTTTTTCCTTTCTCAAGATTTTTCTGCTAAATATCCTGTCATTTTTCTTGGGAGTTCATGCTTTTGGACTATGCATGTAGAAGGGAGGGTATCATTTTATAACCTGTATCATTGAGAAATATATTTAGTAGGATAAATTGAGTATGTGTTTCTATCACATGGGTGTTTCTCCTTCCCATATATTTAAAGTGTAACAGAACCTTACCTAAGGTTTTCTGTTTCTGTGTCCTCCCTCCCCATCTACCCTACACGCACACGTCCTGATGTTGGGGGGCTCCTCTTCCGGCACCAGTGCTCTAGGCTGGGAGCCGGGTGTGGGGCTGGGGTCCCTCGCTCCTTGGACAGGAACCTCCACGGCGGAGAGATCCCTCCTGATTGTGAGCTGCCACGGAGAGTGATGGTACTCTTCCGTTCTGTGTCTCTGCCCCTCCTACCAGCCTCCATGTGGATTCTTCTTTTTTTGTATCCTTCGTTATAAAACTTCTGTTCAACTAGACTTCAGATGGTTCTGCAGGCTTAGGCTGACCAGATGTACCGTTTTAAGTGGGACAGAAAGCAAAAGTACTGTCTCATTTCAAATGGTACGTATGGGCAGCCTACTAACACCTTGAATTCAGCCCAGTGAGACAGGCTGACAGTACGTACCATTTGAAATGAGACGTTACTGTTGTTTTCTGTCCTGTTTAAAATGATACGTCTGGTCAACCTATCCAGATGGGTTCTATTAATATAACTTAGTTGTAATTTTAATGTGTTTATGGTATGAAGCAGACACAGTGTTCATCTACTCTGCCATCTTGGATCTCTTCCCCACACTTCCCGGCTCGCCTTGCTAAAAACTGAAGTTCATGTTCACAACAGGCAGTTAAGATGTTAAGTTACTGAGACAGAAATGGGTACAAGTCAAATGAACTAATATCATCAACCACTGTCATCTGGAATGTGTCTTAAACAGATAACTGGGAAAGCCGGGATGGTTCAGTGGGCTAAGTGCTCACTTTGCAGCCCCAGAGCCCGAGGATCGAATCCCGCCCCGACCCAGGCGGACCCACATGCTGAACTGGGGTGTGCCCCCAGTTTAGTTCTTGCTGGGGCCTATGCGGGAGGCTCCCAGCCCTCCTGCCCTGTGCAGCCCTGCGCCCACCTGTGGAGTGAACCTATGTGGAAAGCTAATGCTGTCAACCGTGGAGACTGCTCTGGGCCCTCCCCCTTCTCTCTATCTCTCTCTGTTTGTCTCCCTCTGTGTCAAAAAACAATAAAAACAAATCTTTTTTTTTTAAACAAAAAGAGATAACTATTCAGCACCTTACAACAATATAGCCAAATAAATTCCAGATAGGCAAAAAATCCAAATGTGAGAAATGAAGCCTGTGAAAGAACTAGAAAAACATATAGATGAATATTGATCTGTTCCAAGAAGTAAAAAAGGGCTTTCTGAGTTTAAAGCTGCAAAAAAAAAACAAAAAACCATGAAAAAAAAAACAAATTTACTACATAAAAATGAAAATAAAAAATTTCAGGGAAAGCTGGGATGGCTCAGCGGGTTGAGCACTCGCTTTGAAGCCCTGGGGACTGGGGATCGAATCCCAGCCCTGGCCCGTGCGGACCCACATGCTGAACTGGGGTGTGCCCCCAGTTCAGTTCTTGCGGGTGCAGCCCCATGCCCACCTGTGGAGTGAAACATATGGAAAACTAATGTCGACTATGGAGGCTGCTCTGGGCCCTCCCCCTTCTCTCTGTCTCTGTTTCTTTCTGTCAAAAATCAATAAAATAAATCTTAAAAAAAAAAAAAAATTTCAGAGAATTAAGAATGTAAACAGGGGAAGCCGGGATGGCTCAGTGGGTTAAGCGCTTACTTTGCAGCCCTGGGGATCAAAGATTGAATCCTGGCTCTGGCCCATGTAGACCCATATGCTGAACTGGGGAGTGTCCCCAGTTTGGTTCTCACCGGGGTGAGACCCTGGCCCATTTCCTGCCCTGTGCAGCCCCACGCCCACCTGTGGAATGAAACTATGTGGAAAAACAGATGATGTACAACTATGGAGACTGCTCTGGCCTCCTCCTTCTCTCTGTCTCTGTATCTCTCTCTCTCTCTGTCAAAAATAATAAAAATAAATAAAAAAGAATGTAAACAAAATTTCAAATGTGTACTGGGAAAAATATAACTGCAGCATATGTGATTGGCTTAGTATCCTTACTACATAAAAACAACCTTTACAAGTTCTTCAAGGGTGAGCTCCTCCTGGAAAGGCTACATTCTGTGTCTCCTATTTCATGTGCTTAGCAAGATTACTGGCCAGTAGCAAGCACTCAAAAAACAGTACATTTTTAAAAGCTACATATGGTTGAATGTCTACAAATTTATGGTTTATGTATCAGGATTTCCATTTTACCAAAAAGGAAACAGCACAAGGTAGGTGGCAGAGCCTGGCTCCACACCCCAAGCTGTGGCCCCAAAGCCCTCTCCCATCTCCCCTTTCTGCTGCTGGCCTTCTAAATAGTGCTTACTGAATAGAATTGAATGGTAGAAAAAAAATGTTTAACCTACTTAATGGGAAATGTGACTTCTAATTTCAAACAACACCTTGTAAAGCAACATTCCTTGAACTCACACAATGCTGGTGCTAATGGAACCGAATCCATATCTTTGTGGGGGAGTTGAAAGCTTCATAGACGTTCCCAGCTCTAACATTAAATTGCCAAGTGATGTAGACAAGTTGTTAAGTTGCTCCAAGCCTCAGAAATCCTTATCTGAAATACGGGGATAATAAAATTGAGCGTACAGAGAGGTTAAGTAACTGTACAAGGTCATATGATAGTAATCGCCAGCACTGGGACTCAGACCCAGGCAGCTCATCTTTATAGGGGGATAGTTCACAAGGTGGATGTAATGTCTAGGAGACAAGGATGCAAACAAGCTTTGAAAAGGATAAACTGGACATGTTGGTGAATGAAGATAAAACAACATTATAAGCCTGTTTTTGTGTTTGTGCAAAAACTGTGAAAATCACAGCTTAACAAGGACATCTCAGATGTCTGCGTTTGTCCTTTTTGACCTAGTATCTATTTTTAATTGCTGCAGCTTAAAATGCTGGCAGATCGATCATCCCCTGCCTTCCAGCCCCTTTAAGTAAACCAGTATGGTAGTACTGATTCATGGATCAAAGTCAACAGTCCCATAATTAGAGTTATACAACTAGCTTCTTGAAGAAAATAAAATGAAACTAAAACAGATAATTGCATTGACTGGGGTGGAGTTTCTGGCATGTGCAATAATGAATCACCAAATAATAGTGACTAAAAAAACTCCATGAAACCTCGACCTAGCACTTCCTTCACCTCTCTGGCTGGAGGCCAGGAGAGTGGGTGTTAATTACATGTGTTAATATCGCTGATGTACTTTTCATGCCTGGGTGCAGTATTTGGTCATTGACAAAGTCAGTGGTTGTATGTGCATCTCAATTAGTGTACCTTTCTGAAAATGCCCTTCAGATTCTCTGTCTCTCTAACTTATATAATTTATTTTCCTGAACCATTTGAGAGAAGATTGAATATATTATGCCCTTTTATACCTTGATACTTCAGTTTGCATCTTTTTTTAAAGATTTATTATATTGCTTTTGACAGAGACAGAGAGAGACAGAGAGAGACAGAGAGAAAGGGAAGGGCCCAGAGCAGTCTCCAAAGTTGTATGTAATCAGTTTTTGACATGGTTTAGTGCCACACAGGTGGGCGGGGGCTGTGCAGGATGGGAACTGGGCTGGGGGTCTCCCACATGGGAAACACACCGCAGTTCAGCATATGGGTCCACATGGGCTGGGGCTGGGGCTGGGATATTTGATCCTCGGTCCCTGGGGCTGGAAAGCAAGTACTTCCCCCGCTGAGCCATCCCTGCTTCCCCTTCAGTTTGTATTTCTTAACATTAAGAACAATCTCTTACAAAATCATGGAATTTAACAGTAATACAATGCTTTTATCAAATTTACAGTCCATAACCCAGTTTCATCAATTGTCTCAATAATTCTCATTATAGCATTCTTTCCCCTCTGGTGTAGCATCCAATTCAGGGTCACTGCTAATTTAGTTGTCATATCTCTGTAGTTTTCTTCCATCTGGAATACTTCATCAGCCTTTCTTTGTCTACAATATGAAACTGAGATTTTTCAAAGATACTGGTTAGTGTTTTGCATAAAGCTCCTTAATATGAATTTGTTGATCTTTCCTTGTGACTGGATTTAGGTTACGCATTTTTGGCCTGAATACATCCCACAGACACACTGTGGTGTCCTCCTCAGGTTATTATTTCCAGAGGCACGTGATACTGGGCTGCCCCTCACGGGTGATACTTATTTTGATCGCCCAGGCAAGTTGTTGTCCTGTTTCTCCATCACTGTGGTAGCCACAAAAAGGCACCGCTCGGCTCTCCCGAGGCGAGGAGCACATCTGAGGGCTGCCCCAGCTGTGTGGTGACCGCGCACTTCCCACCGGCTGCTCCCAGCGAATGAGTGAACGCACCATGCCTGCCTGACAGGGGGACCCCTCGGACAGACTCACTCTTAGAAATGGGCTGTGTCTAAAACTCACTTACTTCAGCATTCCATCTTTTCCTCTCTCTCTCTCTCTTTGATGAGGTCAGACGTGCATCACAGTCTGATACCCCTCTATTCATTCCTTCTCTGGCTCGCCCCCCTTTTCCCCTCATGGGAGCTGCCCCCACCCCCAATTCTCCTGCACTTCCAGTCTTGTCTTGGCATCTGCTTCTTAGAGGTGAACTAACACAAAGAGATACCAAAAGAGGTGTCCACAAAAGAGGAGAAAGAGAGTGGAAAGATGGAGATTTGGGACTGGCTAACTCATTGCTGGTGGTGAACAGGATGCTGTTCTGAGTGGCAGGTGGGGCACTGGTAGTCCCTGATACAAGGTGCTGACTCAGTTGCCGAAGATTCCACTGGTGGTGACCTGGGAAAGTGTCCTGGTGGTGGGAGTGCTGCTGTGGCTGCCACGATTCCGGGTGATTCAGGCATTCAGTAGATAGCGGGAAAGGGATGCTACAAAGACAGTAGAGTCGGCTCAGTACCTCTGAGTTGATTAACACTGCCGAGGTCTGAGCAACTGAGGCCTGAGAAAAAGTAGTTACAGGTGAACTATGGGAAGCACAGGTATTGTGTCGCTTACAAGGAGGTCCTGATCTGAGGTATAAGAGCAGACAGGCTGAGCAGTAGACTGAAGACCCTGGTTAGCAGACTTTCTTACCCCTTTTCTTAGACGAGAAGATGGAGGCTCAGGAAGAACAAGTAACTTGCATTTATTCGTTCAGGTTTTAGCAGGTCTGCCTACCTTCTGAGCCCTTTCTCTTTCTGAGGTTACATTTGTGTGGGTCCTTGGATTCTACAGGAGAAGGTCATGCCCTTGGGATGAATCATTGCTGTAGCATGTCCACTGCACATTTCTTCTCATCCCCATTTCACTACAATTATTACTAATTTTTTTCAAGGTTCATGTTTTTCACCATAAGAATTAAAGGTTAACTGAATAAAAGCCATGGATCAAACTGTAGCAAGGTATGGGAGGACACTCTAGTTATGCTTACAAGAATTACAAAACCCATTACCAAGAAAATGCATTTTTTTATATTAAACATTGAAACAAGGTTTCCTTCTTTTTTTTTTAATATATATATATATATTTATTTATTTATTTTTGACAGAGAGGAAGAGAGAATGAGAGAGAGAGAGAGAGAGAGAGAGAGAGAGAGATACAGAGACAGAGAGAGAACTGAACTAGGGGAGCTCCCAGTTCAGCATATGGTTCCTCACGGGCCGGGGCCGGGATTCGATCCTCGGTCCCTGGGGCTGCAAAGTGAGCACCTAACCCACTGAGCCATCCCGGCTTCCCCAAGGTTTCCTTCTTTTTGGGTATACGCATAACTCTAGCTGTGTGCGTCCAGTAAGAGAAGCCTGAACGGGGAGAACTGTTTTACTGGACCACGATTTGCTTATATTTCTGTAAATATATAAATGGGAGCAGTTTTACTCTTAAAGATAAAGCACATTTACAGATAATTGAGATTTTTATTACAGGCCTGTTGAAGAAATGGTGGAGAAAATTCTAATACTAATGATCCTTTTTAGGATCATGGATGCATAGTATAATAATTCCTTACATTTACACAGTACTAAAAGGTTTGCAAAGGACTTTCATGTATATTATTTAGTTTTACTCTCACAATAACCTTGCAGTAGGTAAAGCAAATTTTATTATCACTATTTTACATATGGTAAAATTATGTTCTTTCACAAACCACAAAACTAAATGAAGTAGGTTAATTGAAATGCCCATGAATTATAAAAGATGTGCCTGAAATCTGGCATAAGGAGAACTCAATTTCTGAAACTCCCTACTGTTCTGGCTGGAAACTTTCATTTCTTTTATAATATTTAATATTTAATATAATTGCTAATACAGTGGAGTCAGTGCTCCCAACCCGCAGAGAACTCTCACTTAAATCTAAAATTCTTTTTGCTGCTCTTTACAATCAGGACTTAATAAATAAAAAACACTAGCACTCAACATGAATCCTTTTCTTTTGGCATTGCTAAAAATCCAAAGCAGCTTTAACCCCTTTAGATTGCCATAGGTTTAATTTGAAGAGGGAGAGGAAAGAACCTAACTTAGAATGTTATTTCTTTTATACATGTGGAGGTTCTCTTCATCCCAAATAACACTTTTTGCCTTATGGTCTGTTTTGTTTGATATTAGTAGAGTGACATAGGCTTTCTTTTGGTTAGTATATATATTTTTATCATTATGCCTTAAATACATCTCATTCACATAGCAAGGAGCTGGAGTAGTTGGTTCAATTACAGTATAATATCTCTATTTCAATTGACTTATTTTGTTTACACTGCTGTAATAACAGGTACATTTGGATTTATTTCTATGATCCTAATTTGTGTTTTTCATGCATCATAATCTTTTTTTCTTGCTTCTTTCCCTGCTCCCTTCCTTCTGTTGGATTAATGGAGTTTCTCTTTATTCTCTTCTATTTATTTTCTTTCAGTATATACTCTTAACATTTTAACTTTTTAACTTTTTACCTAAGTTAGAAAATCTAAAGTTAATCAAAATGTCTGTGCTGCTCTCCAGTAATGTAGGAACTGTAGGTCTTTTGCCTCAGGTCACCCTTATTCTCCATTTATTCTTACATATTTTTCTTGTCTAATATTTTAGTTCCTTTTTCCATCTCCCATCATTATTGTTATTTTTACTTCTTTTCTGGTACAGGCAATATTTATTCAGACTTACTCACATTTTTACCACTTACCTTAGTAAAAAATTGTTTTTGCAAACCACTTCTTCTTTCTGGGTTCAAACTCCTTCTTCCTTTCATGGCTCTTCTGAGTCTCAGTCTTCATTTGAAAAATAACTTTATTTCACTCTCAGTTTTCAACAATTCTTTAGTTGGAAATTAAATCCTAGGTTGCTCACTGTGTTCCTTCAGCACTTTGATAATGATATTCCATTTTCTACTGGTCTCTACTGTGGTTGAGAAGTGTCATCAGTCTAAGTGATCTGTCCTCACTCATTGCTTTTAAGATTTATTCATCTTTAACATTTCATTGTGTATGTAGTATATTTTAAAAATGTAATTGAGATCATTGTGGTTCTTGAATCAAAATATACGTCTTTCTTCAATTCTGAAAAATACTGAGTCATTTGTTTTTTAAAAATATTATTTCCTTCTGCCCATTCTCTCTTGTCTTGCTTTCTGAAACTCTATTAGAAACATGTTGACACACTCAATGGTTTGGTGTTTACCTGGAGAGGAGGGAGGAGGGGGGAGGGAGAGTTGTGGAGGGAGGGGGGAGTGGGCACCAGATATATGGTGGTGGAGGGGGACCTGATTCTGGGAGCTGGGCACATAATGTGATGCATGGGTGATGTGATGTGGAGTTGTACATCGGGAAACTATCTAATTGTTACCAACCAATGTCACCCCATTAAATTTAACAATAAAAAAAAAAAGAAACATGTTGGATGTCTCATTCTTTTTCATGTCTCTTACTCTCTCTTTCATAGTCAGTCCCCTTTCTCTCTAATGAATTTCTTTAGATATATCTTTTAGTCCATTAATTCTCTCTTCCACTATTCTTGAATTTAAGGGACATCATTAAGTTTTCTTTTATTTCGGTGACTAAATATTTTTTTAAGATTTATTTTATTGTTTGACAGAAAGAGAGAGAGAGAGAGAAAGAGAGAGAGAGAGAGAGAGAGAGAGAGAGAAGGGGGAGGCCCAGAGCAGTCCCCACAGCTGCATGTCATTAGTTTAGATGTAGTTTCATTTCACACCAGGGTCCTGCATCCCTGCACACCATGGCTGTGAGGTGGGAGCTCAACCCACTGGGCCATCCCTGCATCTCGGTGACTCAATATTTTATTTCTAAAAGTTATTTTTTTATATATGTACTGACTTCTTTTCCCTTTTAAAGTGTTCTACTTACATTTTAAAAGTCTTTAAAAAAAGATTTATTTTATTATTTGAGAGAGAGAGAGAGAGAAGGGAGGATGGCTCAGGGCGGTCTCCGTAGTTGTGACATGGTTTCATTCCACACAGGTGAATGTGGGGCCATGCAGGGAGGGAACTGAACCGAGGGCCTCCCACATGGGAGGTGAGAGCCTTCATACTCGAGCCATCCTGGTGGTTACCAGTTGCACTATAGTTCAGCAAATGGGTTTGCATGGGCTGGAGCTGGGGCCAGGTACCGAACCCCAGACTTTGTGATTCTGAGGCCAGCTCTCAACCTCTGAGCTGGCCCAGTATCCCCTATTTTCAATTTCTTTCATGAGCTAAACTGATTAAGCTGTGAATAGAATATAACTTAATTTTTTCCCAATGCCAATTAAAAGTTTATATACATATGCATACACACATGCATACATACATATGTATATACATATACATACATATGTATACATATACATATAAATATACATACATACATATATATGCACATGTATGTAATTTATGTATATATATAATCTAGCCCTTTACTGGCCTTTTGGGTGAAATCTTAGCCAAACGTTATAAATATTATAGTTTTATTAGGCAATTGATTATCTTATTACTTTTAGACACAGGAACAGTTTTGTTTCGGTAATTGTCATGTCCTACCTACCTGGTATAATAATTAAACTTCTTGGGGATGCTGGGATAACTCAGAGGTTAAATGCCTCCCAATCTCAAAATCAGGGATTTGATTCCTGGCCCTGGCCCTGGCTTGTGCAAACCCTTGTGCTGAATTATGGCACAACTGGTAACCACCAGGATGGCAGCAAAGAGCTCGCCTTTGATGTGGGAGGCCCCAGTTCTGTTCCCACCCCTGCACCCCACATCCATGTGTATAGAATGAAACAATGTCACAACTAATGATGTACAATTATGGAGGCTGCTCTGAGACCTCCTCCCTTCTCTCTTTCTTGCACTTCTCTCAAACAATAAAAAAAATATTGGGGATGCCAGGATGGCTCAGTGGGTTAAGAGCACTCATCTTACAGCCCTGGGGTCTGAGGATCGTGTCCCGGTCCTGGCTCGTGTGGACCCATATGCTGAACTGGGGTGTGCCCCCAGTTTGGTTCTCACTAGGCGAGCTTCCCATATGAGAGGCCCCTCGGTTTGGCTCCCACCCCAGGCATGCTTCCCATGCGGGAGGCCCCCAGCCCGGTTTCTGCTCTGTGCAGCCCGGCGCCCACCTGTGCAATGAAGCTATATCAAAAACTAATGAAGTACTACTATGGAGCCTGCTCTGGGCCCTCCCCCTTCTCTCTGTCTCTCTAGCAAAAAACAATAAAAAAACAGATAAATACATTAAAAAAAATAAATTTCTTGATTGCAAAGAACAGCAAAAGGAATTCTAGATTTAAGTGGAGGCTCTCTTTAGGTTGGGAGCATTGACTCCAGTGTATTAGAAATTATATTAAATATTATAAAAGAAATAAAAGTTTCCAGGCAGAACAATAGGTAGTTTCAGAAATGAGTTCCTCTTGCGTGGGGTTTCATTCACAGTTAAAATTGCTCTTCTTCCGACACTCGGGATTTTCTTGCTGGGAAACTTGAAGTGGGAGAGGGTGTCTGGTTACTGTTGTTGCTCCTTTTCCTTTCTGTGCCGCTGTACTCGGCTGCCTCACAGCATCTAGCCTAGGAGGTTGGGGGTGTAGAAGGGCACACTCATAGGTGGTACTCTTGGGTAGCACATTCAATAACAGTCTCTTTCTCTCCCAGGACGCTTTTCTGGGTTCCTCAGCGATGACCAGCCCACCTCCACATCTTTAGGAAATTCCACCTGCACCTACCGTGATTGGGCAAGGCCCTCTTGTAGCCAGCTCTCTCTTCTCCAGTCTTGGCCCTGGGCCTTCGTAGTGCCTGCCCTCCCCAGTGGATACTTCACTCTCACAGAGACCTCTGCAGCCAAGTCCCCTTCAAACATGCCTTAGGCTGATGGCACGTGGGTGGGACTTACTTGGTCTATGAAAACACTAGCAACTTCTGTGCTGCCTGGGTACATAATACGGCGTGTTTTTCAGTGCGGCCCTCCTCTCCTCTCCTGTGCCATCTCACGGTGATTTTAGCACTGCTCTGCGTTCTAGCCCTTATGCCCACCCAAACTCTAGCACAGTACCTCTCAAACTAGTGCAGATCCAGTCACCTTGGGAACATTGTTAAAATGCAGATTCTGGTTCAGTGAGTCTGGGGTGGGGGCTGGGATTCTGCATTTTTAACAAGCGCTCAGATGTTGTACATGCTACTGGTCCACGGACCACACGTTGATGGGAAAACAACTTTCTCCTTTATCTGAGGGCAGGGGAGATAAATATCTCAATATTTCAGTAACATTTTCCAAAGGAATCTCCGTGTTTGACGTCATCCACTCTCATAGGCTGGAGGTGACAGAATGCCAGTGTTATAAGAAACAGTTGCACAATCACTTGTCATATCTTGTACAAATGACATCTAGTAGGTTATCAAAGAATACCAAAGAATATCAAAGAATATCAAAGGTCCTGGTATGTATTTGATTCTAAGCCTTTGGGGCTTCAGTCAAATCTGAGAAGGAGAGAAAGCCTTTGAAACAACTTATTCAAATCATTATGCTTTTTATTAAAAATACAATTATGGAAATTTAAAAAATATACCCTGAGTAGAGATAATCATACTTAATATAGAATTTCAGTGTGAAGATCATCGATATTTTAAAAATCAGGATATAGAACCCTTCCATTACTCCCAAAAGTTCTCAGATACCTGTGTAGTGAATCCCTGACACTCTGATTTCTATCACTATACCTTAGTTCTGTTTGTTTGAGAACTTCATATAATAGAATCATGTACTATGACTGACTTCTTTCATTCAAATTAATGCTTTTGATATTCATCCCAGTTGTTGCTATATTGGTAGTTCATTAAAAAAATTATATCCAGTCATCTATTGATGGACATTTGTGTTATTTCCTGTTTTTAGCTGTTACAAATAAAACAGCTCTGAAAACTGCTATATAAGTCTTTTTGTGGACATATGTTCTCATTTCTCTTGAGTAGGTAACTACAAGTGTAATTGGTAACTCATAGGGCAGGTATATATTTAATGTAAGAAACAGCCAAAAAGGTTTTCAAAATATTTATACCACTTTATACACCTATTCACTACCATCTCCTAGTTGATTCACTTTTGCCAGCATTTGGTATTATTAGTCATTTTTATTTCAGTCATTATAGCATGTGTGTTCTTATGGCAATTTTAATTTGTATTTCCTGAAGACTTTGATCATATTTTCATGTGCTTATTAGCCATTCATGTATGTACTTTTGTAACGTATCTGTTCAAGTAATTTATCCATTTTAAAATTGGGTTTTCTTTTTATTATTGATATGCAGGGGATCTTTGTATATGACAGATATAAGTCCTTTGTCAAATACATGTGGAACCAATATTTTTTTCCCAGTCTATGGATTACATTTCATTTTTTTAAATTGTTACATTTATTGGGTGACATTGGTTGGTAAAAAATACATAGGTTCCAGGTGTACCATTCTACATCACATCGTCTATGTATTGCAATATGTGCTCACCACCTGCATTTCATTTTCTTTTTCTTTCTTTCTTTCTTTCTTTCTTTCTTTCTTTCTTTCTTTCTTTCTTTCTTTCTTTCTTTCAAGATTTATTTTATCATTTTTGACAGAGAAAGAGAGCAAGAGCGAGAGACAAAGAGAGAAAGAGAGAAAGGGTAGGGCCTGGAGCAGTCTCCATAGTTGTTCGTCATCAGTTTTCAACATGGTTTTGTCCCACACAGGTGGGCAGGGGCCTTGTAGGGTGGGAACGGGGTTGGGGACCTCCTGCATGGGAGGCACGTCCCCATGAGCTGGGGGCCAGACCAGGGGCCTTCTACATGGAAGCTCACCATGGTAGGAACTGAACTGTGCCCCCCCTGCCCCCCCGCCCCCCCCCCCCAC
>PVKE010011849.1:0-39410 GCA_004027555.1 Craseonycteris thonglongyai | reverse complement strand
TTGAATCATTATTTTATTCAAATAAGATCTGAGAAAATAGCAAAGTACCTATGTCATTGTAACTTTTTTATTTCCTATAAATACTGAATCAAATTTTAAAACCAACTATAATAGAGAGCGCCAAAAACTTATTTCCTTATTTGCTAGATGGATTGCTTTTTTACCAAATAGCAAAATGTGTTCTCAAGTTTATATTTCTAGGTTGTGTTTATTTAATTTAATACGTAGCATTCTATAAGAAAACAAAAATACTTTTTATTTTGATTGACTTATACTCACCACGGCATTTTTATTCTACAAATGCTAAATGACACAAAACTTAATTAAAAGCAAACAATATATCGCCACTGAATGAATCCCTACTCCTTCTACCTAGGTAACTTTGGGAGAAATAGCATGAATATTTTTCTGGAATATTCAAGGTAATGGGGCTTGATTAATGTGAGAATTCAAGTGCCACGCAACTGAGGAAAAAATGGTATTCCCATCAACTCATTGAAGAAAAGTCATCTTTCTGACTAGAACCTGTGGTTCTGAAAATAATTAGCAAAGTATGAACACAGGATTGATAATTATTAAGAAAACTGGTATTACACAGAAGAAATAGTAAATATGTTGTCTCAAAAATCTTAACCATAATATTTTTTATTATGTCAAAAATAGTGCTGTAAGGATGGTAAAGTTTAAGAAAGAGCAAAATGATATGTTTTTATGTTTATTTTATCTCAGAAATAAATATGGCTAGAATGTCTGAGGTTTCTTTTTTCTCTTTTATCTATAAATAAGTTTTATACAAATTTCTAATAGTGTCTTTCACATATAGTTTTCATAACTTTAACTCTAATAACATATCACAGACTGGACATTTATAGAATTTTCAAATATAAAAGAAAAAGAAAATAAGAGGGAGTAAGAAGTGCAGAAATGGAAGAGAATCTCTTTTTGCTTAAGCTGTTTCTCAACCTTGATTAAAGATAGGATTGAGCAAATTTTTAGTACATATTTGTGGGCTAAGAAGAACAGGATGATTCTCAACTTTGTGGGACTCAAAGTTTCTGCAATTATGAGAGCTGTCTTTAAGAAATACAAAAAAAAAATTGTGAAAGTAAATAGTTAGCTAAAAAAAGAAAGCACAACCAATTATAAATTTAAATATCTTACAAGACACCTATGCTGAACAAGCCACACACAAAAAAAGTGGTTATCCCCTTAATGGTTTCATTTATCATCACTTTTAACTTAAAAAAAAATTTGTTTTTGTATTTTAATTTGTTTATTGTACATCTTCCTTAAGAAAATGTGAATTCTGTAAGGGGGCAGGAGGGGATTTTTTTCTCTCTGAGATTTCTCTAATACTTGTGAGAAAGGCTGGCAAATATTTAGCATGCATGAATATTGGTCCTTGTATACTGCAATTGGTATCTTTTAGTCCATCTAAAATTTAAATAAAGGTAAGAAAAAGATTTATACATTTATTATGTACTTAAAGAGTTTTTAAAAATCAGAACTTGTATCCTATATTAACTCATATTAATTAATAAGAAAAACTTGTAATTATTTCCGTTTTTGGCTAATAGAGATGATTGGCACTTTGGATTATACATATAGTCAATGTGGGTGGCTTGAGAACAATAAATACATAAATAAAATTAACCGAATAATCTTTTATTTAATAACAATGTTTAGGAGCATTGCTCACTAGTTTAATAACTATTCGATATTTCTTATGTTTAAACACTATTCTAGGTGGTAGAGACACAACAGGGATCACAACACACAACTGTGGGTCTTAGGTACTATTGAGAGGATCAGGCAAAAAGTCTATTAAAATGAGCATATCTAGTATGTTAGACAGTAATAAGACTATAGATAAGGAGATGAAATGTGCTGAAGAAGTTCAGAGAGAAAGTCAAGTGTACATCGGGGGGAAGAAAATTCTTATGGATTCTCTAAGAGTCAATGTGCTCACAACTTCAGATGTGTTATCTCATTTTATGTGACCTTCGTAATAACTTACTATGTATTTACTACTTTTTCAGGGATGCTGGGATGACTCAGTGGGTTAAGAACTTGCTTTACAGCACCAGAGGCTGAGGATTGAATACCGGCCCTGGCACGCGCAGATCCATATGCTTACTGGTAACTGGTGTGTAGCCCCCAGTTCAGTTCTCACCAAAGTGAGCTTCCCAATGTGGAAGGCCTCCCATATGCAAGGCCCCTGGCCCAGTTTTCTCTTGTGCAGCCCTCTGCCCACCTGTGTGGAACAAAACCATGTTGAAAGCTGATAATGTACAACTATAGAGACTGCTCTGTGCCCTCCCCACTTTTCTCTGTCTCTCTTTGGGTATGTCTCTGTACGTCAAAAACAGTAAAATAAATCTTTACTATTTTTTATGTGAGTTGGGTATGAGGTAACTGAAGCTCAGTGATATTAGATGACCAATTGGTTCAAAGTCACAGTTTCTATGTACCAGAGCAGGTTGCAATGGCAATTTGCTTGAATTAAAATTCCATATGAAATCTCATTTTTTATCTGTGCAGTATTTAGCGAGGAGATATAAACAGATGGTTTATATGTAAAGTTCTTCTTTCACAGAACACTGAAAAATAGTCATACATTGGGAAAAATGACTTTTTTAATACAATAAAAGCATTTCTTCACTGACTTCAGCTAAAGTAAGTTATAAAGATGTACACTGATAAGCAGGCAATAGTAATACTGCTTAACATTTATTTTACATTTACTAAATTGGCACTTTTCTAAATGTTGTACATGCATTATCTGATATATAAATAACCTAATGCATTATGAGAAAGTAAAGTGATTTGCTGGGCAGCTTATGTCTGTTAACAGTATATTAGATTCCTTGAATTTCAATATATGCATATGTAGATAATGATGAGCAGCATCATGAGATATTTTTAATAGGTTTCTGCAGTCACTGTACCGATTATCTGACAAAAATTCTGTTTTATACAAATCTAATTCTTAACTTTCAACAGAAGGGATATCAGAATTAAATGTAAAAATGCAATGCAGCATATTGGTTGATTTCCTAAAAATATAATTTTCTGAATGCACCATTAGGGATCATATACATCAGGTTTCCCTATTTAACTTCCAAAGAATAAAAGTGATATTAGAAGAAATTGGAACTTGTAGAGCTTGCTGGCTCTGAGCCACCAAACCTAATAAGCTCCACTAGAATGGTAAATAATAATGCCTATGTGTTGCAGAAGAAACTGAAATTAGCAAATTAATATATGATAAAGTGATTTCTCTCCTTTTTAAACAGAGACAAAATTACTTAGCTTGAAAAATTATTTTCAGTATTATACATTTGTCTTAGCTCTGGGCAGCAGCAAAAACATTTTCTTGGAATGTTAATTGGATGCTTTCCCTTTTGCAGCATACAAGTGACCAAAATACCTATTGTTTGACAATTGCTGTGCTAGGAGATAACAGATAAACAAGCTTGACAAAGCACTCACTTCAAAATAAACTGCACTATACTTTCACTAATTTGATCTTATGAACACATTTTGTGGAACTCTCTGTTTAATGTTCCATTCTTAAAAAATTTTATCTCAATGCATTTCCTATGTAGTTCATTTTCTTTCTGGCAAATATTAGAAGAAAACCTTAAAAATTAATGTCATCCATTTTAGTAGTCAGGTAGGACACACCATGGTATGTATTGTTGGCAAGATTCACACAGTGATTTGACATGGTGAGATTTAAAAATGTCTTACTGTGGGTTTTGCTTCATTTTTTTTTTTTTTTTGGCAAGGCTCTTGCAAGCTACAAAAAAGAGGTGTTTATTATTTCAGATAGACAAATCTCTCAGTGGTGCAAGACAGCAGTGGCTGCAATTTTCCACTGGGTGTCATAGAGAATGTAACTGATTTCAGGGCACCCTAGAGGACACTGTTACAAGTTACTAGTGAATTATGATTTCTTGCATCACTATTAATGTGGTTCAGTTACTCTTGCCTTATATTCCAGTGGTATTTAATGCATTCTCTCATTATGTCCAACTCACAGAGGTTATTGGCAGTATTTATTTTCTTTCAGCTGAAGGATTCATGTCAGTTTGATTCTTCAAAATCAGAGAGAGCGCTACATTCTAGAGCAAGTTGTTTAGCAAGATGGTGCTCTATATAAATAGCATAATAATGGTAGTGAAATTCCCTCATCTTTTACAAGTAATGTTATCTAACTTTGGGAATGGCATCTTATCATTCTGCCATATTCTATTGGTTAGAAGAATGTCACAAATTCAAACTCTTTCCACACACAAAAACAGAGATTGTGCGACAGAGTAAAAGTAAAATTCCCAGAGGTCTCTCTGCCATATCCAAGTGGCACCACGAGAGGATTTGCAAGGACTCAGTAAATCTCTTCACCCCAGCCCTCTTCTTGAGTTGGGAAAACCCAAGCTCTTCAGGCCCACTAAGATATGATACAAAACTATAATGATTAAATGTCTTATCTCCTCCCTCTAGCGTGCTGATGAAATGGTCTAGATGCTCACGTTTTCACTTTCCTTTTTAAAAGAAGAGACTTCACATAAAGTTGAAGAGCCAATTGAAAGAGATAATACAATATACTGCTAAGAGGTACCTCCTTTGACTTTAACTACCTCAGTCTGTAAGCCTGGAAAATGGACACTTTAAACATCTCGAGTAAAAGTAACTTGTGTGTTGGTGAAACACTTGCTATATTAGTTCTGTCTACGGACACTCAGCATCTCTTCCCACCACTATATCCCACTCTCACCACATTTTAAGGGCTGAATGAGGCAAAAGCTACATTCCCAGATTCCTGTTCCACTAAAGTTTGAGATGTGATTTAGACTGTTCCAAGGAAACGAGCCAGTTTCAGAGTGGGAAGGCAGAAGGAGGCAGAATTTCTTCATTGCCAAACTACAGTGGAAGATGATGTTAGTTTGTACAACAGAAAGCCTCTGTAGTTCAATGTGTAAGAGCAAGCTTTATGGGTATAGGGCAGCCATGAAATCAGCAATGGATTCCTGCAGTATCCCAAATTCTGAGTGGCTGCAAAAGCCATTTGTTGACTTTTTATATTACAGTAGTGGCTGCAACGGCAGAAACTTGAAGCCTAGTGACAGTGTCCTGATTTCAAATCCAGATATTCCAAAAATGTGTTTGAAATACCTGTAGGAGTTTTTGTTTCCTGCATTAAAACTTGTACCAGCATCTTTGGATACTCTAGACTAGACTGTAAATCTTCCATAAAATATCTGCCTTGCTTTCTAGCTTCTTGGTTTATGAGTAAAGATGAGTATAAGCTTTCAGTCCTTTTCCTTGTTCAGTAGAACAAGCAATGACGTTCTCTGATTATGCTCAGGTCTGAATACAGCATAATTTACAACATTTACTACATTTCATGCGTAGATTCATATTGTATGTATGATTTTCATAAACAGCCGGCAACAATTTCATAAACATGAAATTCTTAAGAAAAGTATCTTGTATGTTGTTAGTAATTTTATATTTAAAAAAAAAATCTCATTTAAAATGGATTCATAAACAATGTCATAATATAACCAAAAATGATTGACCTAAAATTTATTCTACAGTGAAGGGCTTAGGAAATAAAAACCTACAAGAAGAGGTCTATTAAATTAATTTAATGAGAGTAGACAACTGAACACAGATATATTGCAGTACATTTAAATTTTCTGAAGAAAAATTACTTGTGCAAAGGAGATGCTAAGTCGAATGACAAGGAGAAGAAAGCTGTAAGCACATAGCACCACTTATGTTATTAATCTGAATGACAGGGATGAAGAAAACAGATAACAATAGATGCTGACAGTGCATAGTGAGAGCCATGAATTAATTTGCTCTGCCAATGACACCGTACAAAGGACACTCTTTAGCCATAAGCAGTAACATTTTGCTCAGAACATAAAACGTAAATATAACAGAATAATTTCTTTTAAAAAATACAAGATCACATTAGGAAATATTTCTTTCCCTATTAGATTTGGTAGCATATGTGACATTAATAAAGAAACTGATTTTCAATTCTTTATTTTCTTTTTGTTTCAAATGAAAGACATTTATTCATACTGACCTCTGACAAAAGAAATGTAATTCTAAGAAAGCTATGTCTATAAAACAATGACCGAAACAGCCCTTTTGTTTTTGTTTTTTAATATCTTCCTTTAAGAAATTGTCTAGAACTGACTCTGGGTGGTGAACCCAATTAAATACATAGAGTATGCATTATATAATTGTACACTTGAAACCAATATAATTTTGCTAACAAATGTCATCCCAATAAATACATATAAAAAAAATTGCCCAGGGATGAAGGAAGTTTCTATATATTTAAAACAGAATGTAACTGTACAAATAAACATAGTGAATTAATAAACAAGTGCATCCCAAACAAAATTAAAATGATATCATAAATTGGGAAGCCAGAAATGGATTACACTTCTCTTTCATATACAAAAGTACCCTACGGGGTTTAGGTAGGTTTAAGTAATTTATGTTCCATACCCTTGTATAAATATAAATACAAGTAGTGAGTGATATATTGATTCTTACTGAATATAAAATTACATTCTTTTATTTCATCATTATAATTATTGTTAAGACAAATTTATACAGTTTTTAATTTTAAGAAATATGTGGACTCTAAAATTTGTTTATACATTTGTTTATTTTCAATTAGTTTGATCAATTATTTAATTATTCACCATACAAAATATTATACAATGATTACTAAATGTAACATGTCATAGCAAATGTGAAACTTTTTAATATAAATGTGACATGGGAAAACATTAAAACATTGCTAATGAAATAATCTAAACCTTAGATAGATTACCTATAAAATGGAGATTATTGTAATCTTACCTTCCTTGCAGGGTGGCTTTGAGGATTTAAGAGAATACTGTATCCAGTGTACCATCTGGCATAGTATGTGCTCAATATATTATGATTAGTATTATAATAAATAATTCTAAAAGCAACACTAGAATCACCTGGCATCTAAAAGCATTAAATACATCTTGATTTGGCTGCTTATTTAATTCCAAATTCATCTTCTCCGGTAATCACCCTTAATAGACCAGTAAGTGCCTCTAGAAGCTATTTCTCAAATACATGGATAATATAGAGGTATAGACGATTTTAAAATAGAAATTTACACTCCAACATTACTATATGTTTTTTCTTTTCTGTTGGAATATAAATCCAAGACACTTAGAGTATGAGTTTGTATCACTTGATGGAAGGGCTTTAGAAGGGACTCTTCATGAAGTTGTCTGAGATCCTTAGAACAGGATGCATTCCTGATCTACAAGGGTTTGATTAATCAGTCTGGGTTTTGAATCTTTCAGTTATTACAGGACCTTTCCATTATATTTGTTGATGCCTTTCCAAGTGTCTTTTTTGTTTTTCACTTATTTTTTAAAGCAACAATGAATTATTTTCTCTAAATTAAAAAGAAAAAAATTAAATATTATATTCAGTAACAAAATTATTACATTTAATGAAATGTTATGGTTTTTACTCTTGAGGAGTTTGGGGTCTAAATTTGGAGAGGAGATAACTCCCTAAAAATAACTTTAAGTCAATATAGTTATTGTTAACATTGAGCTCAATTCAAATTTTATTACATAATATAACATATTTATGTATGAGAGAAAATGAGTCATAATTAGAACACAAATGATATTTTTAAAAATATTGAGAAATACTTGTCTAATTTTTTCTAGCCATTTACTTGCCTAGACAAAAGCATTTGTATCATATTATAAAAAAATTTTTTAAAAATGAACATCCAGGTAAGAAAATGATCTATGATACGCAGCTATAGTCAGGAATTATGTGAATTAAGAAGTTAGGAATCTAAATATAAGTTTGTTATTTACACAAATTTTTATTCAAATATATAGCAAGTAGAACAGATTTGCCTAACATGCCAACAAAATACTTTCTATAATTGTTTGTTAAAAAAAAAAGTATGCTGTTTTGATTTAAATATTTAAATCTATATGAAACAAAATTGGCATAGAACTTTTAAAGGCCTAAATTTTTATGTTAGTATGAAAAGAAGTAATTATTCAACAATTTTTACAAGTTCAATAAATACCTAATACTTTTTATATTCAAAACACAAGTACAGTTCAAAATTTCTGTATCATTTAAAATCTACAAGATATTTTAAATAAAAATGTAAGATGTGTTTCTGGGAAATAAATGAAAGTTGTATTGTTAGTCACTATAAGATTGATGGGGAAGCATGCAAAGGACCTAACTCCTATAATACAAAACATATTCCATACTTTGTCAGGTAAGAGAAAATAGTCAGTAGGATAATGGATATCATCATATTGTCTCTAGAGTTGATATATGCATATAAATGTATATAATATATAAAATATGTTATATATTTTATTTATATAGAGAGAGATACTGAAGATTAAATTATTTTCTTTTCTTGGGGAAGCCGGGATGGCTCAGTGGGTTAAGCGCTCACTTTGCAGCGCCAGGGACCAGGGATCGAATCCCGGCCCCGGCCCGTGCGGAACCATATGCTGAACTGGGAGCTCCCTCAGTTCAGTTCTCTCTCTGTCTCTGTCTCTGTATCTCTCTCTCTGTCAAAAATAAAAATAAATAAATAAAAATATATTTAAATTATTTTCTTTTCTTTATTCTATCTAGTTGTAATATAAGGCACCATTTTTTTAAACTTACTTTTATTGTTTTTGACAGAGAGAGAGAGAAATACAGAGACAGAAAGAAGGGGGAGGGCCCAAAACAGTCTTCATAGTTGCACATCATTGGATTTTCTACATAGTTTCATTCCACAGTTGGGTATGGGGCTGCACAGGGCAGGAACTGGGCCACGGTCTCACTCTGGTGAAATCTGAACTGGGGGCACTCCCCAGTTCAGCATATGAATCCACACGGACCAGGGCCAGGATTCTATCCTCGGTCCCTGGGGCTGCAAAGTGAGTGCTTAACCCACTGAGCCATTCCAGCTTCCCCATAAAGCACCTTTAAGTTGGTACAAGCGACATTGGAATGAAGCATTAAGCCAAGCTTGGCTAACCTGTGGCCTGTAGGCTGCATATGGCCAAGGATGGCTTTGGATGTGGCCCAACATAAATTCATAAACTTTTTTTTTCAAAAATTATGAGATTTTTTGTGATTTTTTTTTTTTTAACTCATCAGCTATTGTTAGTGTTAGTGTATTTTATGTGTGGCCCAAGACAATTCTTTTTCCAAAGTGGCCCAAGGAAACCAAAAGGTTGGATACTCCTGTTTTAAGCATTTTATAATCATGTTTTATACTATAACAAGCACTTTTGATAGCTAAATATTACTTTTGTTGAAAAGAAGAACAGAATAATTTCTACCCTTGCTATGTTCTATAGAAGTACATTTTGTCCCCTCAAAAATTTGAAAAACAGAAGTTGTAAACGATGATTACAAAATGTGATAAAAATGCAGAAGCCAGAAGGTAAATGATTGATTATTATTAGTACATGAAGTAATTGAAGATCCTTGTGTGGGGAAAGCTGAGATGGCTCAGTGTGTTAAGTGCTCACTTTGCAGCCTTGGGGACCAAGGATCAAATCCTGGCCCCTGCCCATGTGGACCCACATGCTGAACTTGGGTGTGCTTCCCATGTGGGAGGCCTCTAGTTCAGTTCTCACCCCCCAGTTTGGCCCTTGGCTTGAGGAGTTGTGCTTCCCAGTTGGGAGGCCCCAGCCCAGTTCTTGCCCTGTGCATACCCCACCCACCTGTGTGAAACAAAACAGTGTGAAAACTGATGATGTACAACTATGGAGACTGCTCTGTGCCCTTTACCTTATCTCTGTCCCCCTCTATCGCTGTCTCTCTCTGTCTCTGTCAAAAACAATAAAACAAATAAAAAAAAGAAAATCCCTGTGTGAAAAATAAAAAGTACGTACATATGACAAAAGAATAATTAATTTACTAAGATATCTTAATAATGAAAGATTAAACATTAAGTTTTTAAAAATAAATATTATAAAAATTAGCAATAAATGTTTCATGAACAGTAAAAAATAGAAAATAAGCATCTGAAAGCATACTGCATTTATTAGTAATTAAAAATCTGCAAAACAAATCCACTTTTTAAACTTTAATAGTATGATGAAAATTAGAGATAAATGAATATAATTAAAGCAATATTTTGGAGGACAATCTGACATTGAACAACCTTTAAAGTGAACATTTTTTGCTTAAGTTTATTATAGGGATATTATTACATAAGCATGTTCATTTATAAGGGGAAGTTGTTCACTGCAGCATTTTGTATAATATCAATAAAATCTCGGAGCAGACTACATGTCCAAAGTTAGGACACTATTTACATAAACAATACACTATTCATTTAATGAAATAGCAATGTCAGCTTTTAAAAAATAGCCAATTTAAATGTGATGATGTGCACATAGTCACAAGAAGTATATGATAAGAAGAGAAATAGTAATAACTTACAATTCCATGAATGTCCTTGTTACATAAATTTTCTAATATGTAAAAATGGAAGTGTCAATACTGTAGCTAAAATTATAGGTACAATATAATAGTACCTATAATACTTATAATACAATATGACATTTGAGTTATAGAAGAAAAAGATAGAAAGATTGTTTTGTTTTTTTGTTTTCAAAATTACTTTTTAGATAAATTTGGTTTTAATGAAACCAGCAAATTTGTTTTAAGAAAAAACAATACATATATACCCTTTTCATTCTCACTCTGCTGCAGTGACCAATTAATCACCTGGTGTATTTCTTCACCTTGCATTTCTATAGGATCATACAAACATGTACACAAAGATTTTATTGTTATTGCTTCATTTTGTTTCATTTTGTTTTTGTCATTGTTATTGTTTGCTTGGCATGTTCTTAAATCTTACTGTCCTAAGTAATGATAGAGCATCCCATTAATTGATGATAGACTTGTATATTTAGTTCCTGATATCTGAAGTTTTATCTTAATCTCAATAAAGTTACACCTTTTAGTTGAGCTACACTTGTACATTTTAAATTAGAGTTACATTTTACACAATGAGATTCTACTTGTCTCAAGTGACAATAACACAAGATAATTATTCTCCTTAACTTAAATACTTACTAATAAGATAAACTCTTTTGCCATTCAGTGGGAGCTACCAGCATTAAAAAAAGAAAAAGAAAAAGAAAACAAACAAATATAGCTACATTTAGCTAGTCTCAAACAACAACTACAACATTCTTAAAAAAGACTGTGCTCAGTTGTCAGTATTATTTTTGCATTTCAAATTTGGAAAGCACTACATTATTTTGAGTAATAGCATAATCCATTTGAAATAGATAGCAGATATCGATATTATCATTTTATCTAAAATAAACTAACAGATAAAGGAAGATATGAGTCAAAGTACCAATACAAAATTACTCTAATACTCAATACATGGTCCTGATGTTTAATTCTATGAATACATAATGTAAAAAATTACCACAATAAGCAATTTGTCAATTATATCTTAATTTATATATATATATATATATATATAGAGAGAGAGAGAGAGAGAGAGAGATTCTAATTTAGTAGTAATTTCTGAAATGTGTGAGGTTTGATACCTTTTTAATTTAATTTGTCAAAATTCAACAGAACTGGAAATTTAGTGTCTACTTGTAACATATATTCTTAATGCAATGTTGGACCTAGATTATATAAATAATGGGACATAATTAATGATTCTTTGGTTTTATTATCTTTCAAAGTAGTCTTTTTTTTGTAGACTTCTCATGCAGTGACTTTATTTAATCTAAAATGTATTATAGATTCTGGTCATGCAGTATATTCTGGAAAATATTTACAAAGCTTAAAGAATATTGCTCAAAATTTTAAAACATTGCAAAAACATATTCTATTAAATTATTTTAGTGATAGTCCTCATTTGTTTTGAAAACTTTGAATGTAATAAAGCAATTGCCTTATGTTAGTCATCATAAAGATAAAAATTTGGGTTTAGGTTATAGTTACCAGGTAAAATAAACAGAGTCAAATGAGATTGAATGTGTAATTTGTATGTGTGTTTGTGTAGAAGTTATAACTTCTAGAACTTCATGTTTGTTTCTGCTTAAATGATAATTATATTAATGTTTTCTTTTAAATATTTAATAGAACTTAAGATCATTTTTATTTTTAAAACAATTAAACAATAATATTTGGCATAAAAGTAGAGCTTAAGTACCTGTAATTTGATCTAATGTGATTCATAGCACATCAAGTAAATAATAGGTGCCCCTTGGATTTGGGAGGAACTCATAGCTGGATGCCAATGGGTGCAATAATATTGACTTGACCACAAAGTGGGCAAGCTAGAGATTGAAAGATGGCAGCTGTGGAAATACTGACCATAGCAGAACACAATCCTGGGTGAAGTGTGCGCTCTAGAGAAAGAAATAAGAAAGGAAGAGCCAATGGCACATGCTGGCCCTGGCACTGTGCACTCCTAACAGAGAGGCAGTCTTACGTTGTAGCTTATTCTAGCACCCAGTGTTACAATCTCAGAACACACAGCGGTTGTAACCCATACAGCCCTCATCTCCAAGCAGATACCGTAGACGCAGAGCCTTACTCTCTCCCAAAGCTTTTCCCCAACTCTCCCTAGCAGGCAGCAATCAAGAAACCACCATTAACATGTGCTGTAAACAAGCCCATACTTTCCCCCTAAAACTCTGCTACCATACTTCCTACTGAAAGAATCAATCAGCGGGACTCATGAAAACCGCACACATAGGTGCAGCAGCTTCTCCATGCACTGGTATCTCAGAGGTATAGAATACCATCACCCACAACATCTTGCCAAAGAGGAGGTGTACTGAGACCAAGGTAACTATGTTTAAGAAGAGAAGCCTTTCTTCCAGGACATGTCCCAGTGCGAGAAGACCGAATAACCACTGCAGTGACACCAACTGGGAAGCAAAAGAAAGACCTCTTCATATCTGCCAGGGGAAAAGTTCTTAGGGCCAAGGGAAACATTCCATCATTAATGAGTACCCCAGGGAACAAAGCTGCTCAGTAGAAAATGAGAAATCTCCAGAAAGGGAACTTAAAGATACAAAAATTTGTGAGTTAAATGACACAGAATTGAATGCTGCAGTTCTGAAAATACTCAAAGAGATCAAAGAAAGACAACTAAAGCACAAAAAAAGTAGCTAAATATGCTCAGAAAAAAATATTGAAACTATAAAAAGGAATCAAATAAAAATTCTCGAGATAACGCAATAAAAGAGATGAAAAATAAAATAGTTACTATAGGAAGCAGAGCAGACCAGATGGAGAAAAGAATTAGTGATATCAAAGATAGCAATGTGAAAATGCCACAAGAGAAAGAGCAACGTAAGAAAAATGGGTATTCTATGGAAGCAGAGGACTAGGTAATGAGAGTTTGGTTAAGCAAAGAGTAGATGAGAGCTTTCCAAATATATGTTAAAAAATTGAAACCCAAAATTCAAGAAGGAAATAGCACCCTTAACTATCTGAATTCTAGCAGACCTTCTTCAAGAAATATGAAAATAAATGAAGGCTCAAATGTTAAACTTTAAAAGAGGGTATTTCTAAAGTTCCAACTCTAAATATTGTCTCTTCTTAAAAATGTAGATAAGAAGTAATTCACAAATGTTTTTTAGTGTGGCACAGATATAATGCAGGGATGGGTTTCAAAATGTACAATAAACAAAGACAGCTTACATATACATAACATAAACGACCATGGTTGTCCATGCCATTCTCATATCTACTGACCTCTACACTTGTATTTTCATTCAAGTCTGATGTATTTGAAATTTATCTTAATTTTTTTTCAAGGTCTCTCTTTTGCCCCTCCACCTTTCTTCATTATCAGTTCTCTTCATTTAATTCCTTTGACATTTACCAGGCATTTTAAAATAACAAATGTCTATTTTAGAAATGGGGCTGGAGGTAAAAAAAAAAAAAAAAAAAGACCTTTACACATGCCTCTCTCTTACTTGAAAATAAATATTATTCAGTGTGGCCAGCTAATATACATGAAAAAGTAACACACTAATGTATTAACTTGTAAGTAAAGTACATGGAAATGTCAGAAACTTCAGCTCACTGTTTGGGCAGAAGACATGTGATTTCTGGGACATATTAAAGCCTTTTTAACTTGTGGTTCAGCAAGTGCAGTAGCCTCAGAATTTTCATTGATTTCCCTTGCTCTGAGTCCCATGGGGATAATGCAATATGTGCCCTGATGAATGCTATACACGCTCTGTGTTTGTGTGAGACTGAAGATCACTGCGCTTAAAAAAGCTGTACAATAGGAGCGCAATCAGCAAGTCAGATCTTTATTCCATAAGGAGACATTACTTCATCCCAAGACTGATCCCTGCAAAAAACAACCTGAAAAATGTCCCAGGTAAAGAGAAACAGTCAAGGCCTTGTATATTTGTGTACCCACCAAGAATGTGCCAGGGCACTTAGAGCCCTTGATTGCCTGGCCCATTACAAAACAAAGTAGGATTCTGTGTCTCATGGGTCAGTACTCAATCACGTACTTTGCTATAACTTACAGACTTAGATCTATCATGTGTCATATCTAGGAGTACCATGGTGTTGTTTAAAAAATACTGTGATTCCATTAGCAAAGAAGTGGGAAAGTAAACTATAAGAATCCTAACTCATTCATATAATAAAAAGGTTTTAGGTTTTCTTTTTCACTCAATCTGGAAAGTTAATGGATAAGAAGTACACTTTTGTTAAAAAGTATGAGTATATAAAATGCAAATAATTATCAACAGGTTGCTGTTGATACCAGTTTGTTTAATTAAATGATTTTCCTCCTAAATTTTAGCCTTGACCATTTATAATGAGAAAGCTTTCTTGATTGAGAAGGAACAATTAAGGGCAGCTTGAAGATTTGTCTGGTTGATGGCAAGAATAGAGGGGAGGGGATGCGGGATAGCTCAGCAGGTAGTGTGTTTGCCTTGCTTTCAACTGCACTGCACAGGGATCAAGTCCCAGCCTTTGCCCGTGCAAAACCTTATGCTGAACTGCAGTTCAACTGCTAACTGCTGAGCTCCAGGGTGAAGGTTCTCACCTCACCTTCCATGTGGGAGGCCCTCAGTTCTGTTCCTGCCCCACATAGCCCCACATCCACCTATGAGGAATAAAGCTGTCATAACTAATGATGTACAACTATGGAGACTTGTCTGGGTCCTCCCCTCTTCCCTCTCTCTCTCACTTTCTGTCAAAGAATAAAATAAATCTTAAAAAGAAAAAAAAAGTGAAATAAATAAGCAAAAAAAAAAAATGTAGAGAGAAGAAAAGATGAGTTCAACTACCTTACAACAAAGACAAGGGCAATTTTATCATGCAATACTATTATGATCCATATTTAATTCCTAATATCAGCCACCTAAAATGCTTTTTTTTATCTGTATACTTAATTATATGATTTTTAAATGGGAAATATTGAAGCAAATATTGAATAAAGAAAGAGAAGAAATTGGACACACATGTATTGAAACCTTAAGGATATGCTTCAATAAACCACAACAGGGGGACATTTCCTAGAAAACTTTCAGATGGCATATTTATATAAATATGTAACTGGTATGTAGATGACTAGGAAGGAAAAAGGCTAAGTCAACTGTGTGTATAATGTTAACCTGAAGTACAGATGAACAATTTATTTTTACACATGTGTTGCTTGATGATATATTTTGTGATAATGAATTTTATTAGCTTTGGTATTTAGGTGATTTACAGAGGAGCTTTTGGTATTATTTTGTTCAGTTATGATAATAAACAAATGTAGCATTTAAATACTGAAGAGGTCATAGGTATCAGAGACCCATATTACTCAAAGTTGATGGGTCTCCCCATCAGGTAAGTCTCCTAAGTGGTGACAGAGATCTGGAATGAGTAAAAGAGCCAAAGCATCAGTTTCAGCTTCTCATTTGTTTCCAATGCCTATCATGTAAGTTTCCTCAAGAAAAGAGAGCAACAATTCTGAATGAGCTCCTCTTAGATTTACTAAAAGATACAGAGTAAAGCAGCAAGAAGAGTGGGTTATAAAGCATGATGCAGGGCAATGTTAAGATCTACTCTGGAAGACTGAGGCGCTTTCATCAGCTGCAGGGTAGAAGGTGAGGGCAGCAATGCCAACTCAGAGCTCAGCTGAGATTATCTCCAGGAATTGCCTTTGGCTAACAAAAGCCTCCTTATCCAAGTTTACCCTATAGCCCAGGGACAGTACACATTCAAAGAATGGATGCTTTGCCTGAAGGTAGGACAATTCTAAAGGACAAGTCCAGCTCCCCATTGGATTGACTGACTGGTGCCTCTGCTGTGAACACAAAGCAATTCAAGTAATCCCTCTGAGCAATTCTATTTCTTTGACTCTCCATTAAGCTGCCTACGTGCAAACCTACTTACCAGACTCTGGTTCTGGGAAATCGAACTTAAGACAAAGAACTTTATATTACAAGATTAAATTAGGTTTTTTTTGTTTGTTTGTTTTTTAAGACTTATTTTATTGTTTTTGACACAGACAGAGAGAGACAGAGACAGAGAGAAGGGGGAGGGCCCAGAGCAGTCTCCATAGATGTACATTATCAGTTTTCAACATGGTTTAGTTCCACACAGGTGGGTGGGGGCTGCGCAGGACAGGAACTGGGCTGGGGGCCTCCTGCATGAAAGGCAAGCCCCCACAAGCCAGGGGGCCTCCGCATGGGAAGCACACCCCAGATCAGCATGTGGATCCACAGGGCCAGGGCTGGAATTTGATTCTCGGTTCCTAGGGCTGCAAAGCGTGTGCTTAACCTGCTGAGCCATCCCAGCTTCTCTTAGATAAAAGTAGTTTGAGATTTTCAAACCTATCTATGAATCCTTCTATTACTCTATTTTAGGAATATATACTCAATTATGTTTATAAAATATATATTCTAAAACTATATATTCAACTTTCAACTAGGTTTGCATATTATTCATCACATATACTAATTATATCCTGGGGGTATCATCAAATATATACATATTTTAAGAGATGTTATTTATGTATTACTTTTTATAGTTAATTGAATTATAGTAGCAATATGTATGATGGCATTAGCTCAAAATATGGCATTAATGGAATAAATGTTATTGTCACCGTGCAACAGGGAAGGCAGTTAAAGTAAATGGCAGAAGCATGGTTGTCATTAGTGGAACGCAAGAGTATTTTGAAGTAGTATTTGAATTTTGAGAATGCTGTGGAAGTACAGTAGCAATGTATGCAATAGAACCTCCAACATGCCTAACAATCACACATTTGTGAAAAGTTTGAGACACATGGTAAATTCAAATGGCACGTGCAATGATACAGGGGACACTTTGGTCAACATTGCTCAGGAAGTAGTTCTCCATAATCAGAAGTGTCTGGAAGCTGAAGATAACCACTATGAGCCCCTCTTATAATTGCAGGAGTCAAAAATGACTTGTCTTCATCTTTTGTTATCAGTATATATTCAGTATTACAATATTAACAGTTTTTCCTTTCTTAAAACGTGTATACATTTTTTATTTTCTTTCGTCCTAGTTTCTCTTATCACTGAGAGAAAAGGGCCAATCCAAAAAGTACCACAATACTGCCTCCTTGCCATTACCTCATTTATTTAATAGTTATGCACAGTTGTATAATTGATCAAGATGATCTTAATGTTCCTTGAAGACTAAACTTCAAACACGCTTCTTCTTGACCAAATATTCTGTCACTTACATTATAGAAATTATTTCATGAATCTTGAAGTATAAATTTATTGTTTAATTTTTAAGGTATTGTGTTAACATTTGTTTTTGTCATATCTTCTTGTTTAGGAGATACCTAACCTGTTGCTGTTGTATAGGCTCAAAAAGGCAGATGCTCTCCTAGGATGAATAGGGTTTTTTTTGTTTTTTTTTAATTTGTACTCTTTTAATTTGGAAAATGTAGCACATGAATAACACATGAATTTAGAATGCATTTCCCCATTAAGTTTGTTACAGTTGTTATATCAAGTGGGGGGTGGAGGGGGGAGCAGCATCATTATTTAATTGGAAACTCTAGTATTTTTAATGTAGTTTTTTTGTGGATAGTGTTCAGAGTAAGATGTGTGGCATATCAGTTGCTTGGTACCTGCTGTTACTTGTGATTAAAAGAGACACCGTTCAAAGGAAATTGTCTTGTAATTACTACAAAAAGCAGGCAATCAACACAAGTATTGTCTTTTTATATTTTAAAGAGAGAGAGCAAGAACTAAATTTAACTAGAACCTTGGTTTTAACATCGCAACTCATTTAACTTAAAACTGTTTTCACAAAATATCTACCACCCATGGTGATGTCTCCCAGCGATGTTAGCTCTTCTTGTGTTTATGAGTATCTAATTTGACCTTTAAAACCTAGATTTTGAAAAATTGATAGAAAAAGTATAGACGAATTCAAACTCTATATTATCAATCTCTGAATTAATGTTTTTCAACAATTAGCATATTAGTAGATTTAGTCGTTTTAATGCTGAGTTTTTAGTCTTGGTTTTGGTTTCCTAAATCTCCTAAATTGAAAGGGTGATAGAAATTACCTTTCAAAACAATATCCAAATCTTATGAAAACAAAGAAGAGTATTATGAGAATTATTTGTATGTATTTTTTAATATGCTAACAGAAAAAAATGAGAGAGAATGAATCAGGGAATTTTTGTTTCTATCTTTTAAAAATATTTATTGTTGAGAATAAATAAAAAGTATGTGTTATTTTCTTTATTGTGGAAAATATATACAAAGAGTGATAACTCGCAATAATTAGAATTGAGATTTTTTATAATTAGACAGGTAAACAAATGATTAGGTTTAATGTAAGTATTTAGTAAGAGTTAACTATTATTTTTGTTATTTTAAGCTCTGGGACAATGCAAACAAAGAGAGTAATTTTTTTTTTTTTCAAGCACAGGGCAATGAGGAGAAGCACAGGCACGTCAATAACTGAAATGCAACATGATACAAGTCATGATGAAAGAATATAAGGGAAAGCCTTAATCACAAATAGACATGGCTGTAGATATTCCACCTCAGTGCAGTAACATTTCAGAAAGTTAGCATGATCTGTCTAGATTCATTCGTTGATTCTTAAATTTCTGCCATATTTAGGAATAAAAAATACAACCAATATTGCATATTTAAAGATAAAAATGCATGTAATACTTTTTTAAAATTAACATTCTCTTTTTACTTTGTTGAATGATTGGGTGCTGATTTATGACATATATTTTATCTACATTTAAAAATTTGACCTCATTTCAATCTGCCACTCAATTTTCAGAATATTATAATCTAAACATATGCATACTCATACTAACACACTATAGAAGAATAAAATGGTTTTTTTGACTGTTTATACTCCCCGGCTGGGTGTAAAATTTTAATAAACAGAAACTCCATTTAAGAAAAGGAGTCAGGAGTCTAGAAGAGGCATCTCTCACACATTCACTTAACACACACTACTGACCCAAACAAAAAGAATTTGTACCTTGCATCTCCAACAGGAAGTGATGGTATTTTACTAACTCAGCAGAAGAAAGGAAAGATTCCTACTGGCCCAGTAACAGCTCAGCCAATGGGAGACTGCTGTAACTCAGCCAGTAAATATTCACTATACTTTAAACTTTTAGTTTTCTCCAACAACATCCCATACAAAGTCCATAAAAGACTGTCTCCCCTTTGTTCCCCTGAAATTTCACAAAGTTTTATGTTAGACCACACACCCCAAATTTCAGTTCTTTGCTGTTCCCAAATAAATCAATTTTTTTTCTGGAGAAATATCTAGCTATTTGTTTAATGTCAACATTATGTATGCATATTATCAAATGGAATTTACAATATACCAAAGATCTCTAAAATATATTTCTGAAAAAGATTAACTACCTTATCAATGTCAGCAAACAGAATGTAAAAATTAAGATAAGAATTTTTGTTAACTGTAGACTTAATCATGTTTTGTTAAAGAATGGTCCAAATGATCATTTTCTTTGCTTGAAATTCTATATGTGATAAGTGATAATTGCAATAACAAATACTTTAGATGTTTGGTAAATCCTAAGTAATAAATTTGTTTTCTCATTATTATTTATACATGGTTAAAAATAACCAAACTCATATATACAGACTTTCAAATATGGACAAATACCTAGATAATATCCAACAAGTGCCAGGTCAATGCAATTAACACTGATTAAAAATAAAGGCATGTTTAGTTAAAATGTAAAGTGAAATAAATAAAACTAAAAAAAAATAAGAAAGAAACCTACAATTAAAAACACAAAGATATTTTATTATGTAGGAAATGTACAGGTTAGCATAACTAGATACTTTAGAGCATGATACTAATTTAAATCATGTTCCAAAAATTATTAGTTTCTCAGAAAAGTTAGCTGAAAATCTTGTAGAAGCAGAATTGTGATAAATATTTAACTGAGACAAAATGGAGATGATAAGCTCA
Organism: Craseonycteris thonglongyai; assembly: GCA_004027555.1. Lineage (NCBI taxonomy): Eukaryota > Metazoa > Chordata > Mammalia > Chiroptera > Craseonycteridae > Craseonycteris > Craseonycteris thonglongyai. Next base: position 18,860 of record PVKE010011849.1, on the reverse strand, counting down.
CTGAGGAGAAAGAATTTTTCTCCTCCTCAGTATTTGCCATTTAAAGACACTTAGAAGCATTTTTGAACAGTTTTAAATTGGGTCAGATAATCTAAATTTTAAGCTTTTAAAACTGTGTTTGGACAAATCAAGAATGTCAATACTCAAAGTGTCCTTTGATAGATGACTGGATAAAGAAGTTGTGGTATATTCACACAGTGGAATACTACTAAGGGATAAGAAAAGATGAAATACAGCCATTTGTGACAATATGGATGGACCTTGAAACCATCTTATTAAGCAAAATAAGTCAGAATGAAAGAATCAAGAAACATATAACCTCACTTATAGGTGAATTATAAAACTGAAAGTAACAAAGGAACAAACACTTATGCACACACTTAATAGTTTGGTGGTTACTGAGGGTAAAGGGATAGGGGGAAGGGAGAGTGGGGGAGGAGTTGGGAGTGGGCAAAAAATATGTGGTGATGGAGGGAGAGCTGATTCTGGGTAGTGAACTCATAATGTAACGCATAGATGATGTTATGTAGAGTTGTACACCTAGAAACTATGTAGTTGTTGTCAACCAATGGAACCCCATTAAATTTAACAATAAAAAATTATATGTATAAAAAAAGAATGTCAATGCTTGTTTAAGGAACATTAATAAGAAAAATAAAAACCCTAATTTCAAACTCACTGTACTTGTGTTTTAAGATATTTTGTACAGAAAAACCACCCAAAATGAATGTGCATAGTTCATTGTCTATATTGTATTTAGATTTGCTAAATCTTTTTTTAAATAACTTTTTAAGTTTTACTTTATTTCATTTGATTTCAAAGATCAAAGTTGGTTTGTGATGTATAGAACGCATTTATAGATCTGAAAGATTGATATATGTGTTCTTTTCTCTTACTGGTAGAATAATATATATTATTTAAAATGAATTAAGACAAAATGTTGAATAATTCATATTGTAATAAAAAGTAACTTCCGAAACCACCAAAGCTATAATAAGAAAAACAAACAAAGCTGGGGGCATCTCAATATTTGACTTTAATCTGTACTACAAAGCCTCAATAATCACAACAGGTTGGTATTGGCAGAAAAACAGATACTCAGACCAATGAAACAGAATTGAAAACCTAGACATAAACCCACAAATATATATCAAACTAAAAAGCTTTTGCACACTAAAAGAAACCATCAACAAAGCAAAGAGGCCACAAACTATTGGGAGAAAATATTTGCAAACAATGTCTCCAATAAGGGGCTAAAATATAAAATATATAAAAAACTCATTAAACTGAACAACAACAAAATAATAATAATAAAGGAGAAAACAAAAAAACAAGCAATCTAAAGAAAAAATGTGAAGAACTACACAGACACTTCACCCATGAAGACATACAATGGTTAACAGACATGAAAAAATGCTCAACTTCATTAGCTATTAGGGAAATGTAAATCAAAATCACAATGAGATACCACTTCACACTTGCTAGAATAGCTATAATCAACAAAACTAGAAACAACAAGTGCTGGAGAGGCCATGGAGAAAAAGGAAATCTTATACACTGCTGGTAAGAATGCAAATTGGTACAACCATTTTAGAAAACAGTATGGAGATTCCTCAGAAAATTGTGAATGGAGCTGCCTACCCTATGACCCAGCAATCCCTCTTCTAGCTGTCTACCCCCAAAACTTGAAAACTTGCTGATTCTGGGTGGTGAGTACATATTGCAGTACATAGGTGATGTAATGTAGATTTGTACATCTGAAAACTATCTAATTGTTACCAACCAATGTCACCAAAAAAAAATTTAACAACAAAAAAAACGGGAAAGGCGGTATGTCTCAGTGGGTTAAGCACTTGGTTTGCAGCCCCAGGGACCGAGGATCGAATCCAGGCCTCTGCCCATGAGAACCCATATGCTGAAGTGGGGAGTTCCCCCTGTTCGGTCCTCACCGGGGTGAGACCTCAACCCAGTTCCTGCTCTGTGCAGCCCCGTGCCCACCTGTGGAATGAAACTATGTGGAAAAACTGATGATGTGCATTTATGGAGACTGCTCTGGGCCTTTCCTCTTCTCTTTATCTCTGTATCTCTCTCTCTCTGTCAAAAACAATAAAAATAAATCTCAAAAAAACAAAACAAAACAAAAACATATGTACCCCAATGTTCATTGCACTGCTGTTCACAGTGGCCAGAACATGGAAACAACCAAAGTGCCCCTTGATAGATGACTGAATAAAAAGCTGTGGTACATATGTACAATGGAATATTACTTAGCACTAAGATGAAATTCTGCCACTTGCAACAACATGGCTGGAACTTGAGATCATTGTGCTAAGTGAAATAAGCTAGACAGAAAAAGCTAAGAACCACATGACTTCATTCATATGTGAAATATAAAACTGAAAGTAACACAGAAACAAAATTTCTTGGACACTGTCAACAGTTTAGTGGTTACCTGAGGATAAGGGGGAAGGGAGGTGGGAGAGAAAGGAGGAGGAGCTAAATATATGGAGACAGAAAGAGTTGGACACCTGGAACCCATGTAATTTTTACTAACCAATGTCACCCTAATAAACTTAATAATAAAAAAATAAAATAAAATAAAAGCCTAAATAAGTAATACTTTCAGTAAGAAGAATTTTACACATACGATTTAATATTATAATTTATTTTGGAAAATTAAGAGGCAAGAATCAGAAATATTTAGCAAAATAATTCAGTCAATTTTACATATAGTTTTTAAAGGTGAGCATTTACATTGCTATATAACAACTAAAAATTTTGAAAGCAAAGAAACTTTGCAAAGAGGCAATCTTATATACATAGATAAGGTTTTGTATTCTAGCATTTTGGTCATTCATGTATAAAATAAATCTTTTAAAGTGTTTAAAATATTGAAAACAGTGAATATTTTGAGCATAGGTATTTGCTATTCAGGATTTTCCCCCTTAGTACACACTCTTTTTTTTTTTTTTGAGGAGACATTAAGTAGGACCGCAAAAGTATTTTTTAGTTCAGCTTGAATATTGTGCATCAGAACGAGCAGATCTGAATTAATGAGGTCATGAGGTCTAAGTGAAATATAAGTTTTTCTGTAAATTTAAAACTGGATAAAAAACAGTTGTTAGGCCAGTTTTTTCTCTTAACACACATTTCCTGACAAAGACTCATGAAGTCTAGATGATTTGTTTAACAGATCTCATTTTTTTAGAGCAGTTTTATGTTCACAGAAAACTGGGTAGAAGGTATGGAGATTTCCCATATACTCCCTACTATCCAATCTCCCTACCTGTGGTTGCCCTACTCTCAACGTCCTACACTAGAATGAGACATTTGTTACAATTGACGAATCCACATTGGCACCTGATCATCCAAATTCTATAGCTTACATTAAAGTTCACTTTTCGTGTTGTACAGTCTATGGGTTTTGAGAAAAGTATAATAAAATGTATTCACCATTATAGCATCACTCAGAGTAATTTTCTAAAAATCCTCTGTGCTTTGCCTATTTTTTTCTTCCTTTCTAATCCCTGGCAACCAATGCTCTTTATGCTATCTCCATAGTTTTACCTTTTCCAGAATGTTATATAGTTAAATCATAGAGTATGTAGCCTTTTCAGATTGGCATATTTTCCTTAGTAATATCCATTTATGGTTATTCAATGACTTTTCATGGCTTGATAGTTAATTTCTTTATAACACTGAATAGTATTTCATTATCTGAATGTACAATAATAGTTAATTTACTGATTCAGCTACTGAAGGATATCATGGTTGTTTCCAAATGCTGGCAGTTAAGAATAAAGCTGTTAGAAACATCTGTGTGCAGATTTTTATGTGGACATAAATTTTCAATTCATTTGGATAAAACCAAGGAGCATGGTTGATGAATCATAAGATAAGAGTACATTTAGTTTTGTAAGAAACTGCCAAATGTTTTCCAAAGGGGCTGTGCCATTTTGCATTATCCCCAGAAGTAAATGAGAGTTCCTGTTGCCCACATTCTTTCCAGCATTTGTTTTGTCAGTGTTTTGGATAGTGACCATTCTTTTAAGTATGTAATGATATCTCATTTTAATCTGTATTTCTATAATAATATATGATGAAGAATATCTTTTTATGTGCTTTTTGCCATCTATATCATATATTTGTTGTTGTTGTGGTCTTTTCACATTTTTTGCCCATTTTTGATTTGTTAATTTTCTTGTTGCTGAGTGTTAAGAGTTCTTTGTAAATATGGATAGCAGTCCTTTATTAGAATATTTTTTTCAAATAGTTTCTCCTAGTTTGTCAACCTTTCATTTTTAACAGAAACACAGCTTCATAAACTAATGCACTTTCTCTGTAAACAACTGATTGCATATATGAATACTTAAACTGTTGCAAAATATCATGTGCATTCTAAGAACGAACAATATTGTGTCAATTACTTTATGTTTTATAAGTTTTATTTGTTAAATTTTCTTTATACAATGGGCATTGAAAGTTTTAGAGGTTCTAATAAGCTCTCATTTGAACATTGAATACATGGAGATCTTTCTCTAGAGAGGAATTGAAATTGTCACTGAGTTAAAGAACCTAGGAGGTGATCAACTCTTCAGTGACTCAGATGGATTATGTTAAATGAAGTAATCTGCCACACTGTATGTCCAAACATCTACTGCTAAAGCCTCCTGAAATATTTATTATGGACATGCCAAATATGTGGCACACATTTGACCATCACTCAACTCTGAGACCCAAAGTTAGGTATTTCAATTGATTAAAGTATTTATGTCTTAGGTAGATGAGCAATCTCTTCAGCATAGTGTTCCAGGAAGCTGCTATCAATAGTGAGAATACCATGATGAAAATAACATTTGTTATTCTTGCCTGGCCCCAAAAGTCTCTATGATTTTCTTAATACTCCTCAATTTCACTTTATAAACATATAAACTGAAATGGAGTAGTTACTCAATTACAAAATTGAATACTTTTTTCATTTAATAACAGAAATATGTACCAATCATATAGCATTTATTCATTAAAAAAATTAAATTTTACTACAATGTTATGGGTACTTTTCTGGACACACAATTATGACAGTCAACAAATACACAGAAATCATTACTTTCATTGAGTTTACATTCAAATTGGAGAGATAGAGAACTAGACAAATAAATAAAATATAATATAGAGAAGTAAATTCTAAAAAAAAAAAAAAATTAAAAGCACGAGAAAAAGGTAGAGAATGTGTGTGGGTATGGAGTAAATAAGAGTGGCCAAAAATACAATACTGAATAAATGACTGGAATAAAGACCTGCAGGATGCGCATTTGTTAAGGACAGAAAAAAAAGCAAGTGTCAAAGACCTGCTGTCTATTGCCTGGGACATTCAAGGCACACTAAGAAGGCCAGCATTATTGGAGAAGATAAGGAAAGAAACAGTTTTAATATAGTAGATAGCATTTTGCATTTCTTGCATGCCTTTCTATAAAAATTGTATTAAATATTTCAACCAGCTTTCAGCACACTAGGTATTAATATAGCATTTCACACAGTTAAAGGCAGAATCAGAAAGTTACATGGACTATCTAATGTCTATTTAATAAATTACACCATTCACCCTGAGATCTGTGCCTCTGAAATACAAATTCATCACAGTATTTTGTTGTAGCTCAGATGCCATTTTATAATTAAAGAAATACCTAATGTCTAAAAAGCAATCTATCCTGCCACAGTGTGTCCTTGGATTTTACTCAAAACAGCATGATAACCAGATCTTGCCTGTAAAATGATTATTTCAGCAGTGTAATCAAGCTGGGTGTCTTCTTTGTGGTTTGTTTATCCATGCCAATGTTCTGGCTTATGTGTATGTCAGTATACTAGGGCCTAATTTTCACTTGTGTACGTGGTATATTCTTACAATACTTTTAAAATGGAAAGAATGCTTGTCAAAGTGTAGATATTTTTTCTCTTAGGAAAATTGTGTCACAGTCACAATTACAAAATTAATCAACAGAATTTAGAGTTTAGGTATCATCTTTAAATTTTTTAAAAGGTTTATTTTATGTTTTAGACAGAGACAGTGAGAGAAAGAGAGATACAGAGAAGGGGGAGGGCCCAGAGCAGTCTACATAGTTGTATATCATCAATTTTTCACATGGTTTCCTTCTGCACAGGTGGGCAGGGGAACATGCAGGGCAGGAACTGGGCCAGGGGCCTCCAAAATGGGAGCCACACCCCCTCAGCCAGGGGCTGAACCGGGGTGGGGGCGGGTGAGAATCAAACTTTGGACCTTCCACATGGGAAGCACACCTTAATTCAGCATATGGGTCCACATGGGCCGGGGCCAGAATTTGATACTTCATACCCAAGGCTTGCAAAGCAAGCCATTAACCCAGTGATCCATCCCGGCTTCCCCAGTTTTTTTTGTTTGTTTTTTTTCTTAATATTGAATGCAAAGTGGAAGAACTGAAGTTCCACTCATGTTTCCTACAACAATAAAATTTAACAGCTTTTTAAAATTTTTAATTATTTACAAATTTGTTTCAACTGAATTACATCTATAATACTTATTTTTTCTTCAACAGAATAAATTATTTAAATTTTCTGCTTATTTAAATGAATTAATTAAGGATTCTACTCTAAGTTTGCCTATCGAGAATAACTAATCACAGGTAAATATATAAATCTCTGTTCCAATGAACATGAGAAAATGCTTCATTAGAAGTTGCTTATGTGAGACACAGCTATAAAAATAGTGTCCACAATATAGAGGAATTTCCACTTGTTTCTTTTGATTCATTACTCATATTACAAACCAATGTTGCTTTTCTCTATTTATCAACTATAATACATATGATACTTTGCCTGATTATATGACACATGAGTCTTTTCTTATAAATAATTTTTTATTAGCTAAGTAAAATGACTGCCTCTACCTTTGGGCTGCAACAAGAAGCCCTTAATACAACATTGTCATATGCTAAAAGCCTGTGTTTTAGTGAGATCATTCAAAACATTGCCCAAACTTATTGAAAATCTAACTAGGCTTTTCCCACTGATGAGCAAAAGAAAACAAACCAAAAGTCCATCTACTTTGTAAGCTTCTGGAAAATTCAATAAACTATTAAATTCATTCCATACGTTGAATATAAATATGGAGTCTCCACTGCCTTAAGCATAACAAACAAGTAAACAAACAAACTAACAAAACATGGACTGTTGTTCTGCACACAATCCCATAGCTTAAATATTTTATTTAGGTAAGAAGCAAACAGAGCCTCAAGCTATTAGTGCACAAGGTAGCAAATGTATTGTCTATCCATATGTAAAATTCTAGGACCGTGTCTATCTTGTTTTGATTACTTTATAAAAATTTTGGGATCCATAGTTATTGGGTAAAAATTTTTTTTCAATTAGGTTATTTTTACATCAGAGATTAAATTATGAAATTGGCAAACCTGTTCTGATCTTTAGTTCTTACACATGTCATTTTGAACCATTTTAAATTCAGAAGGTACAAAGGAATAATACTGACAGTAATTTGATTAGGTTTAATAAGATAATTTGGACATTTTGTTAATTGATAACAAATTGAGATATAAGTAAAATAGTAAATAAATAAGTTTTTCATAATTCCATAGAACATGTAATTATCTCTTACTTCTGGGTTTTTCTGTTTTGATCTACCTGTGAGCTTCTCTTTATTCTTGTCTGCTTTTCTTAAGTTGTCATTTAGAAAGTTATTTTCTGAGAAATGTGAAAAGACCTTCCTAGGACTGGAAGTGATACATTAACTATCACTTAATGTATTCCTTTAGGAATCTGTGTGCTAGTATATGTCAGAGTAGTCGTCTGATTGGAAATTATCTATTTTTTTCTGATTCAACCACTAGTTCCTTATAACTGTTTTTTTGTTCACAAAGATAGTCCTAGTAAATAAAAATCTCTAATATATAGCAAGTCCTTTTGAAAAAAATCTGATAATCAAATAACATAAATTAAAAACTATGTTATTTTGGCAGATGTTTTAAAGTGAAAGAAATAGTTATAAAAGTATTTTATAGATTTGACATTATAAAATGTCATTAGTAATGTAACATATTGTATGTTACTTTGCAGCATACAGAACATTTATGAAAAATAGGATGTTCAAGCAAAAATGGGCCACCTTCCTTGTTTTTAAAATATAATTGAACACTGATACATTTTACATGGTTAATTTTTTTCCTTCTTAAAAATAATTTTAAATTATTTAAGAAGCAAATCATAGGTATCCATATATCTTCATAAATAGTAAAAATACACAACATGAATATTTAATTTTACACAATTATAATTAAATCACATCTCTGATTTATAGATTGCTTTAAACATGTTATACAATAATCATCTTGCAAATTTACTACTCCTAAAATCGCAACAATTTAAATAGTTCCCTTGCATATGTTATGTTCCTAGGCCTGCAATTTGATTTAAAAAAATAAATAAACTAAAATTTATTATTATTATTAAACTTAGTCATTAGTGGTTGATAAGGCAAAATGGTAGTTCTATCAGTGAGGTTATGTGAATGCTGTGTCAATTGAGAATTGGTAAAACTTAAAGGATACTAAGTAAGGTTCCAGCCTCATCCTTTTATAGACACTATCCACAAGAACAGAGAGTGTGTTAACGCTCAGCATTAAAATCAGAGTCCCTATCACACTTTTTGTCACATTGCTGATGTTCAATTTTTATTTGTTAAAATAATTCTTAATTATGTTTATTAATTTTGTTAAGGTTAGGTATTTTGTGGTATGAACCCTTATTGATTCATAGTTCAACAGTTTTCAGTGTTATGTTGTTGGTATTTGAAGTAAGCCTTTCCAAGGATAAAGAAAGATGAAAACAGGATGATCAAATTAGCTAACCTGAGCAGAAATATTATTTTTTGACTAAAGCAATGCAAACTCACCAAAAAGAGCTCCTGAACCTGCCAGACTGAAACATGTCAAATATTAATGTTACTTTTCAAGAGGGCCTGGGAAGAAATAGAAACCTACAGAGATAAAGAAAGGAACTATAGCAAATTTGGGAATGAAAGGCTACTGTTACACAAGAATGTTTCATCGTCATAACTATGTTAACCTCAGAGGACTTCAATTTCCAAGAAAATTAATTTACAGAGCGAGAATGTGCTATATGAGCCAGCACAAATAGGCAGATAACTAACAGCGACACAATTCATCATATATGAGGTTTAACATATATTTATATTGGCACATTGATTTTATGTACTTGTCTTTTTACTTTGGTATATCTGGTCCTAAAGAATTTATTCTTTATAACTAACCAAACCATATTCTGAGATCAATGGTTGAGAGACAGACTCTATGTTCTCTAAGTTAAAAAAGACCATCTGAGTCTACTTAAGATACAATTAAACCATATTCTCCTAAATTAAAAGCAAATCACATTTCCTGTGTGAAAAGTCTACACAAAATATTGTGCATATGTGCTCTTCCTGACTTTTTGTTTTCGGTCTTTTGTCCAGTAGGTCAGTGGTACAATCAATTGTGTCTTTTACCTAGAACTTATTCTGATACTCAACTGGTCTAATGTATACCATATCAGAGATGAGATCATCTTTTAAAAATACCCTTTAACTCCCCTAAACCCTGGATTTATAAATTTTCATATTATTCTTCCTCTACAGAGGAAAATACTCATAAAATATAATATTAAAAAATGTAACGACATGACTCATACAAATATAAAAGATAAAAGGAATACCAGCCAAGTATTTTATTCACCCCAATAAAAATTGAGGAAAAACACATTCCAACAGCATTTCTGTAACTGTGTTTTTATAGACAAAAAAAAATGAAGAAATTATTGGATTAAGATTGCTATATTAAAACAAAAACTAGTCATTTATTTCAGGGCAATAAAATTGTAGATGATCTTTTTACCATATAGTTGAATCTTGAGAAAACAATATTCTACAAATTAACATTAAACTTTATAATATGTGGTTTCCTACAGTATTAAATAACCCTTAGGTTGGCTTATTAAACAATTCACTTTGATAGTGAAAGGAAATGCTTGCATCTTCCTTAATTTATTTACACATTTGAGAAATAATGCATTTTAATGCAGTAATTAAGACACCATATATCTTTGCCTTGAAATATTCTGTTAAAGATGAGTTCTAATTTTTTCCTCATTTGCATAACTTCTAGCCCAAACCAGCTTAAGTTCTTTATATTCATCAACATGTATGCCCTGTGCTTTCTCACTCTGTGCTTTTTGTGTTCCTGTTTTCTATCTCTGGAACTATGAAAATAACATTAAATAATTTTCTTTAAACTCTTTTTGAAGTTTCCTAAAAATACAATATTGCAAACTTTTTCTTTCTCTGTATATAGAATACTGTTTTTCCTGACCTCCTAATGACAATCAGTTCCACTGTAACATGACATATGTATTCCTAAATATCACTGCACTATGCAAAACTGTCCAATAAATCATAGGGCTTATGGGAAAAGTCGGGTGGGTGCAAAACACTCAAGATCTTCCTCAGTGACAGAAACACAATAAAAGATAAGAACTTAATAAAAATGGTAGCACAGTTTTACAAATGTTAGATGATTAGACAGTAGCTACTAGAATAGCATTTTTTCTTTTTTTTTTTCTTGAAAAAGACCTGAAGTTTGCATGTGGACTGGGCATTGGAAAGGTAGAAAGTGGTAGTAGGAGTTACATGAAATAGGATGTGTTGGACTGAGGTAATTCTTAGATGTTTGAGGTGTGTCTATTTTGTGCATTTTGTATATTCCTATATGCCTTAATTTAAATAGGTAAATTCTTCTGTATTCACCTATGGTGTCTCATGGACAAAATGACACAGAAGCATTATTTGCAAATTTGCATTATGCTCCAATTATTCCCTAAAATACCAATCGTTTTGGAACAAGCCCACATTTTCAAAATAAGCTCTAGATCTGAACTGATAGTAATATATCTTTATATTCAGAAATAATTTTAAACTTCTATTGTATTTCTTAAGCACATATTTTATTTCTCCTAGTAATCTATATATACTTAGTATACTATATATTTACCATATTATATACACTTAGGGAATTATTTATTTATCACTCAGGATTATATTGCTCATGGCCTTTAGACCTTTAGGTAACTACATAGGTTCTTTAATTAAAGTTCATTACTCTTATTCCATGTGCTATACTCTGGGCTGTAATAAAATTTTTTAAATCTATATTTAGTAATGCCTAGAATGACAAGTTAACATAAATATTTCTAAATAAACAAACAAATAAATGAAAACAACAAATTACATATACAATGGTAACTAGGAATCTTCTATAGATAGCAATACTAATAGATAAGTAGAGCGTATCTAACTAAAATGATATAAATTCTCAAATTTCTGATTTTAAATATTGAAGAGCACTAAGCCAAAGCTGTCTTTTGTATTCTTGGCTAGCTTGCTCTAGCTCATTCTTATTCTAAGGATATTCTTCAAATAAACCTATGCTGCTTTTATCTCAAACCATTTTCGTTTGTGTCACTTCCTTAGGTTAAATGCTTGTTAAAACCTGAAAAAAGATCTTAATTTATGCATAAGATCAAGTCAAAGTTCATTTTCTCTATAAATTCTTTGTTGATGAAGTTCCTTAGGAACTTAGAAAACAATATTCTACAAGTTGACATTAAATTTTATGATGTCTGGGATCCCAGAGAATTAAACAACCCTTAGGTTACTTACTTGTCTTCCTCCAGAAGTATCCTACCTCCTTACAACCTGTGACTATCATTTCTTTCATGTTTGTGGCAATGCTGATTTCTGTTTTGTTAACTGTTATCTCTGTGTTTTGTTTGTTCTTATTATTTATTATGCATCTGAATGAAATTATGTAGGAGTCTTTATTATTATATTTATGTTGGAAAGAGAAACTTTTAGTTTGTGTACCAATTAGAAACATATTTCTCTATAAACATAAAATTATATAAAATTTAACATCCTCTGTAAAATTCTATTTTTATTTATGTGAATTTAACTTGAATAATGTATTACGGTGATTCTATTTCAGCAAATAGTAAAAACAAAAATAAATTAATAGAAATTATGAGTTTTAATAAAATTGACATGGGCAATAATATAATAATAGATCATTTCTCTAACATTATTCTGCTTTTTTCTGAATTTCAAAAAATTTGATTCTTAATATGATTGTAATTGTTTTGAGAAATGAGTATGAGAAAGCAAAAATACTAATATTTTTTATGCTCTATGATATATAACACGTGCCTGGATGATTAATATCTATTTGCTTAATTAATTCCCCCAAATCTCTCTCAATATAGAAATATTTGTCAATATTTTGTAGAAATGTCATATTTTTTAAATGATAGCCTGATACAGAACTTCATTTTCAAACATAAAACTAATGTCAAAGATCAGGTAGAATTGGAGGGATTGGAATAAACCCACTTAGTTCTCTGCAATCCTGTGGGTGTGTCAGCTAAAAACATTCTTATATACATCTTACATAGTTTCTTTGACTTTGAGAGAATTGGTATAATTATAAAACACATATGATGCTTATGTTCTCTTTGACTTTAGGGATAGTTTATAAATCTCAACACAAGAAGTCTACTGATAAGTTTATAGAATATGTCACTTCTCTTCTTAAATCAACAATGATGGATTTTTAAATAAATTTTGAACACTCATCTTCACATTTGGACTTCATTACTCAACAAAAACATCTACTTCTCAAAATGCCTTAGGTTTACAGGAAGTGTTCATTATTTACATTTCTAAGTCCTCGGCTTCTTTGAAAGTGTGACAGGCCAAATAAGACAGCTAGTCCTCATGCGGGAGAGTGTGTGAGCATGACTTTTGTTCTTTCAATTGCAAAAGATAAACAAACAAACAAAAAAATAATTCTTGAAAGCATTGTTGAAGTGCAACTTTTATTTGATAATCAGACAACATCTTAGCTGAACAGAAAGAAAAGGTGCAGTACTTTATATTCTTTATGAAAGCAGAAATTTTTGCCTTCTTAATCTAGAAATGGCCAGACAAGTTAATTGAGGAATTCACGAAAACAAAACAGCGTTGGCTTCTGATTTTATTTCTTTTAAACTCTGGTGTAATAAATTATTCTACAATACTAGAAATAACTTTTAGTAGTGATCATTATTGGTATTTACGTATGTTTTAAAAGCTTATTCTTTTTCATGTTTGTTGGCTGGATTAAAAGAGCATATTTTCATCAATGACCAAAAATTTATAAAATATTAGGGACTACGCTATATAATTTGGTTTATGGAATGTTAGCATGGCACCGCATATTGACAGATGCTCAATGTCCTTTTGTGTTGAAGGATATTATGATGATGACTGATGTCATTTTTATTATCTGTATAGCAATAATCATCTCTTACTGCTTTAATCTCTCAATGCAACAAAATGAATCTAACAGGAAACCATATGTAATACACATGCATGCTCAACATGAATGTTAATATATTAAATAGAATATAAGCTAAAATATTTATAAATTGTACTCAGGGGTTAAAAATAATACATAAATCTGGCAGCACACTGAAAAACATACACTGCCAAAGCCTAAATTTTATGATATAATTATTAACAGGATATTTGTCTGGTGGTTTACTGAGAAACTGCTGTGATTAAACAGAAAGTGAAAGAAATTGAGTAGCATGTAATCAGCCTTTTTAAATAAACCTAATTAAGAGTAAAATAGCCAGAGAGTAATGCATATGTATGTTGTAATTAAAAAGAACAGTGCAGATAATCCTACAAAAGCTGCAAAGAGATACTGGTAGAAATACATTGTTGATGCAATGATGAAGCATAGCTAATTTAAATTCCTGAGTCTAATAACAGCAAAATAATTCTATACAAAATATTTTTATTTTTAACATTTTAAAAATTATCAAAATATGAACATGAAGTACTTAATAGTTCCAAAAATATTGATAGTAAAATATTAATAAGTTGCTCCATTTGAGTAAGCATGCAATATGATTTTTATTAATTAGAAAAACAGTCAAGGGGATAGAGGGATGGCTCAGTGAGTTGAGGTCTCATCTGGCAGTCTTGGGATCCAAGGATTGTGTCCTGGCCCCAGGACGTGCAGACCTATATGTTGAACCGGGGTGTGCCCGCAGTTCGGTTCTCCCTGGGTTGTGCTTCCTATGTGAGGGGCCCCAGGTTTGGCTACTGCCCCAGTCATGCTTGCCATGTAGGAGGCCCACAGCAGGAGGCCCCTGGCCCGGTTCCTGACCTACACAGCCTGGTGCTCACCTTTAAAATGAAACTATGTAGAAAACTAACAAAGTATAACTATGAAGACTACTACGAGCCCTCCCTCTTCTCTCGGTCTCTCTCTTTCCTTCTCTTTGTCAAAAACAATAAAAATACATCTTTAGGAAAAACAGTCAAGAATGATTTTTCAAAACAACTAATATCCTATCAAAGCTAAAATCTATACTTCACACAGTGAATACTCACAAACATTTTTTCCACAGCTTTTTGACTCTGCTATTCTGATAACCCTTGGTCAACTAATTACTTAGAATTCCAAATACACATAAGTAACCTGAAAGTACATAATGAGATGAGATAGAACATAAAGAGCTCTTCCTTAAGCACCTCCAATCTGAGGATGTCATATGACAAGTGTCTATTTTTGATAATTTGGGAAGCAAATAAAGAATAACTATTTCATCTGCAGAAACTTCTTGCTCACTGCCACCAGGAGGCAGTGTAGACTCTGTGCTGCTGTCTATACATGTCCTTTCATTCATTTTAGAAATCCCTTCACCTGACCTGTAAATGTATGAGCATGACTCTAGGTAGTATATTAAACATTATTCTTTTCTTCTTATATATTCATATATGAGTACAGTAACTAATATTTTCTAGTTGTTGTGTTCTTCTAGTTCAGCTTAAAATAAATGAAATTATTTTCTTATATAGTAGAATTTCAGTTAATTGGAATCCATGAGAATTGGTAGAAGCTGAATAAATGTAAGTAGATTCTTGTTTCATATTTATAATTTTTTAAATTGTTAAATTTGTTAGGGTGACATTGGTTAGTATAATTACATAGGTTCCAGGTGTACAACTGTATAGTACTTCATCTATGTGTTACAAAATTTGATGGTTGCTTTAGAATGCTGGTTGCTTGAGTTCTGGTCAGTGGAGAGTCTACTGTATATTTTATACTTTTACATTATTTATTATAGATTCATAGTATATATTTAATTTAAAAATATATTTAATATTTATCTTAATGTACTGATAAAATTAATTCAATTTGTAACTATTTTATCAAATATAAGTAAGAGGTTATAACATAAGAAAATAATACACATTCTGTAGAAGGAAGGCAGAGATTGTTCCTGTTCAAGGTCTATTTTTAGCCCATAAGGCACCTTTCTGTAAATTAGAAAAAGTGGTTCTTTTTCTGCATTGGTCCAGCCCTGCGGTTTGATGACTTGGTGAATAGACATTACTCTGGGAAAATGGTACCCGGGGGCATGACTTGTAGTGCAGAGCACAAGCTTGATTCTACCTCTTTTATCCTCCTTGATCAGGAACCTCTGTGTATTCACAAAATCCATAAATATGCATGACTTTCTGTGTGCAGAACTCCATCTATCCACGAGCATGTAGTTACTTTCTTCCTCAGAGTCACCTCCCTCCCTGTGGAATGTTATAAAGTCACTTAGACTAAAATATATATTAATTTGTCAGGTTAAAATTTCTACCTCCATTGAAACTCTGTATAAGACTTTCTGGGATTCCCCTTTGTAATTGAATGATAACCCTGTGTTTCTCTTGATGGCAGTGACTCTGAATTTGTTTTGTTCAAAATATTGAACAATTTTGTTCAAATATTTGAATCTTTTTAGTGTGGACTCCCAGGAGAAAAAGAACACTAGGGTATAACAAAATAGAAACTGAAATCTTGTCTCTAATTTTGAAAATTTCTCTTTTTCCTGGTAACTTCTCTTTTACTAGTGAAAACATTCAATTCACTTCTAATCAAACAAATTCAGAAAACTTTTTCCTGGACTTTTCCCAATTTTTGTTCTAAAAATCAATTCTAAAACCAAAATAGGACACCTCTTATATAACAGATAAATTGTATTCTCTTAATTCACATGTTTTTACACTTGGGATTTCAGAACTTTCTGTAATCCTAACTATAAACTTAATACTCTCTTCTCATATTGCTCACATGTCCTCAAACTTTTGTAATACTCTCAACGCGTTTCATTCCTAATCTTCTAAGCACTTGCTATATCATTTGTCCTTCTTCCATTCTTCTAAGTCCTCTTCTCCTATAGCTGTCCTTTGTCAGAATGTAAATATTAATCCAATAACATTTATGAACAACTGACAATGTAGAGAACTTATGCTAAAATCTTTTTAACCTTTAATGATAAAAACAACATCATCATCAATAAATATTATTATTGACTTTTATTTCTTATCTAGGTAATGTTCCATTCCAAACTTACTGAAAGAGAAACTAACTCTCTCCAATTCCAGTCCCCTTTTTACTCTCAATAATGTATGTAAAATTCACCTAACTCTCTAATGTTTATAATCAAAGGTTATATTTCATTCTTTATTTGGTTCAATTGCTTGGGATAACAAAAATCTTTCTTTTTTGAAATGATCCTCTTTACTGGTATTCAAAAGGCTGGACTCTCACTCAATCTTTATATCATGTGACTTTACCACCTTACAACCCAGTAGGTTATTTTCTCCCTCATTTATCCAAAAGCATTTCTGCATTAGATTCTTTTCTAGGCCTTCTTCTCTTCAAAATCTGTGTTATTTCATACATACTCTAGAAAGTGTCAATAATTATGAATCATAGAAAACTGGTTTTCTCTCTGTACATTTCAAGAAGAGTAAGAATAATTGTCTTAGTATAGCATACTATTTTTATGTTAGTGGTCATACTCCAAATGTTTAATAAAAATGTTAACATTTGTATGCCTTCAAGACTGTATATATATGGGACTGACACTAACTGAGAAGGCTTTATAAAAGGATTAAGCTTCTCTTTTTTAATGAGTTCTTGTCTATTCTGCCAATATTATTGGCAGTGACTATTTTAATCCCCATATTAAATATAGACTGTGTATTTCAAAAGGAAATGCTTAGTGTCTCAAATATTGGCCACTCACCCTTAGGTACTCATTTATTTTCTGCTTTAGTAGATTACTAAATTGGTTAATTAATTACAAAATACTGTGTCAAGAATTCTTTTCTGTTAAAAGCTGATAATGTCTGAGTAGGAATAAGTGTTTATCTACAACATGTTTTTATAGAATCAAAATGACCTGTATTTGTCTTTTTTATAACCAACAAAAGAAAGGAATAAAAATCCTAAACAAAAGCTCCTAGTGGCAGTATGAATTTCTTTGGTCCAACAGTAGCCTTGCTCATGACAACATACATGAATAATCACCAAAGCCAGATATGAATTGCATTTGATTAAACATAAAGAAAAAGCAGGTTTATGGATATAAGAACATAAAGGATGGGCATTAATTGAATGGAATGACATTTCTAGATAAGAAAATGCAATAAATTTTATACCTTTTCTTTGCTTCAAGAAAAGGAGAAAAAATCCGTTTTGTCTTAAAACAATTCTGCAGAACATTGACATTAGTAAAAAACACAGCTGCTTGGAAAAGGGGTGACGTTTGTCAATGGTTAAGTTATATTTACTCTGATATGTCTTTGCAGGTTAAACCAATACTTGTGTAAAGTTTGAAGTTCACATTTATTAAGAAGAACACTCTTACAAGTGTATTTGAAGCCTGTTTGAGTCAAAAGGACTCAGTCATATATGGTCTTCAGTGGCTTATGTTTTCTTTTTGAACTAGGGAGGAAAGTGAACACATAGTCTGTCATTGTAGCTTACAGGCAAAGACTCAAACAGGAAAAGTGTTGGTGTCTGTGTGAGGAATGCTCTAGAAAATGGGGCATATTTTTAAATCAATGTTAAAAACATTAGAATTTTGTATTCTTGAATACAATTTGGGAAACAAATATATCTACATATTATGAGGTTATTTAAAGCACAGTTGAACAAAACAAGATATAAAGTAAAATTAATCAATAAGGAATAATGCTACTATTTTTAATGAAGTCACAATATTCTCTCATTTTTTTTTTATTTCTACAGTTATTTTTTATTTTTATTTTTTTTTAATATTATTATATTTTATTGTTAAATTTAATGGGGTGACATTGGTTGGTAACAATCAGACAGTTTCCCAATGGACAACTCCACATCACATCACCCATGCATCGCATTATGTGCCCAGCTCCCAGAATCAGGTCCCCATCCAACCCGATATATCTGGTGCCCACTCACCCCTCCCCACACAACTCTCCCTCCCCACTCCAACCTCCTCTCCAGGTAAACACCAAACCATTGAGTGTGTCCGTAATGCTGGTGCCCTCTCCCACCTCCCCTCCCTCTCTCCCTCACCCCTCTTCCCCTTCCCTCAGTCAATCACCAAGTTATTGGGTGTGTCCATAGGTCTCTGTGTCTTTGTAACTTTCAATTTTATATTCCACCTATAAGTGAGGTCATATTTTTCCGAGTTCTTTCATTCTGACTTATTTCACTTAATAAGATGGTCTCTAGGTCCATCCATGTTGCCAGAAATGACTGTATTTCATCATTTCTTATCGCTGAGTAGTATTCCATTGTGTAAATGTATCACATCTTCTTTATCCAGTCATCTATCGAAGGGCATTTTGGTTGTTTCCATGTTCTGGCCACTGTGAACAGTGCTGCGAT
>PVKE010011848.1:0-39410 GCA_004027555.1 Craseonycteris thonglongyai | reverse complement strand
TCTCTCTCTCTCTCTCTCTCTCAAAAATAAATAAATAAAAAAAAATATATTAAAAAAAAAATTTTTAAATTCTGTGACGATGTAACATTATTAGGATAGATCCTGGGGAAGTCCTCTGCAGTTATGTATGTTTTGGGGGCTGTTCAGACCATCAAACTCGGGATAGACCGCTGAAGACAGCAACTCGAAAGCCACAGGAGGCGGAAAACCTCCGCCAATTGGCAGGAGCGGGGGCGGGGCGGGGCGGGGCGGGGCCATGGTTCAACCAATGTCTCGTCGGGGGTGGGGTCACGCCGGACCGGTAGGGCCTTAGCACTTCCGGAAATCCGTGCCGGAGCGCTAGAAGGTTGTTTGCTGAGGCCGGGGGTGCAGCCTAAGGCAGCCAATTGGGAGGTGCCACGCCCCTGCTCCCTAATCCGGGGTCTTGGGAAAACCCACCTGCACTCCGCGGGGATTTTATCCGCCGCGGCTGCTCGCACACCTTCCTGCCCGACATGCCGTTCGTTGAGCTGGACACGAACTTGCCCGCCGGCCGCGTTCCCGCGGGACTGGAGAAGAGGCTCTGCGCGGCCACTGCCGCCGTCCTGAGCAAACCCGAGGACGTGAGCAGGGGCCGGGGAGCATGGGGCTGAAGGAGGTTGGTGGGTCCACACCGCGACTTCCCCACCGTGACCCCGAATCCTTCCAGGAAAACCTGCCCATCACCTGTCAAGCGCTGACCTCCGCTCTCTGTGCCCTCGCGCCCCCCGCCCCATATCAGCTCCGTGTCGCCTGCCCTAACGTGACCTCCAAGGACCCCCTGGTCCATGCCCCTAGCCCTGACCCCACAGGGCCCGCGCGTGTCCTGTCCCACGCTCCCCGGTCCTCAGCGCAAGCCTGGCCTGCGCCGGCTTCAGGTGCAACGTTCGTGTCCCCTGCAGCGCGTGAACGTGACGGTGCGGTCCGGCCTGGCCATGGTGGTGAACGGCTCGGCCGAGCCCTGCGCGCAGCTGCTTGTCTCGTCCATCGGTGTGGTGGGCACGGCGGAGGAGAACCGCGGCCATAGCTCCCGCTTCTTCCAGTTCCTCACCAAGGAGCTGGAACTGGGCCAGGACCGGTGCGTAGGGGCAGGGAGAGGACCCTCTTGGGATTGCTGCACGATCGGGGACAACGATCCTGCCTCAGGGACTCTCCTAAATTGGGGCAAAAAGTAAATTCCTCACCGTGCCCAAGAAGTCTAGTGCCCTAGGGCCCCTAGACCCCTCCGGTCCCCTAGTGGTGGGTCCACCTTCAGACAGCAGAATTGAATGAAGTCCTGACTGTGTTCAGTGTTGTCCTGGGTGGGCCACGTTGATGTACAGCCATCATCCATCCTCTTACACCCTACTGCCCTGTTGGGGACTCTGGGGGGGACATTAATGGGAGAAGGCAGGCTTGCAAAATACCAAGTGGACTAAGGTAGTGTGGCCTGGGAGTCCATGGTGGAAGTGCCTGGCTAGAGTCTTGGAGTATGTGTTAGCCAAGGAGCTGATGACATCTTTTTTCTCTGTCTCCTGAAGGATAATTATCCGCTTTTTACCCGTGGAGCCCTGGCAGATTGGCAAGAAGGGGACAGTCATGACGTTTTTGTGATTGGCATGGAGGACATCCAGGGCATTTGTGAGCTGGCCATCTCTCCCAGAGAGGCCTCTTGGCAGAGTGAGGGGCTGGTGGATCTCAGCCTCTGGCACCCCCACATGCAGTCATGCCTGTGACCTCACAGTCTTCTTATTCCTCATCTTCATGCCAAATAAATGCAAAGAGCTTTGTCTTTCAAACACAACTTCCTTACCTCCCTTTGACCCCTCCAAAGCATTCTGGGCCACCCTGAGTGGCAGGGTTGGTTTATAAGGTGGGGACCTTAGGGAACCTGGGAGGTGGGCTATTTCCTATATTTATTTATTTATTTTTGACAGAGAAAGAGAGAGATACAGAGACAGAGACAGAGAGAGAACTGAACTGGGGGAGCTCCCAGTTCAGCACATGGTTCCACACGGGCCGGGGCCGGGATTTGATCCCTGGTCCCCGGCGCTGCAAAGTGAGCGCATAACCCACTGAGCCATCCCCGCTTCCCCTATTTCCTATCTTAAGGGCTGCTGTTTCATATATTGTATTTAGGCTGCTCAAATTGGAGCGTGGAGGGCTCATCCTGGAGGCTCTTCTCTCCATGCCCATGTGCAGGCTGCTGGGGAGGGGCTCTCAGCCTGGGGCCTTCCTGCAGATTCTGCTCATCAGATGTTCTGCCCTCAGCCTGCCCATAGACTGCTGTGCCTGAGAGGGGAGCCAGGCAGGTTGGGCTTCAGGGACCTTCTCTTGGGATTCCCAGATTCCGTCTTGAACCCATGAGTCTTGCTGAGAATTCTGTAGCTGTGTACCTTGTAACACCCATGTCCCCAAATGGCAACTGCTGTGTGTGGAAATGCAGTGTCTGCTACTAGAAACAATGGAATCCTCCTCATCCCTCATCCCCCCCCATCTAAATACCATATCATGTTTTTACATATCAGAGGATAAACATTGCATGGACATTGTTTCCCAGCACAGTTAAAGGTTTGATCACCCTTGTCTTTAGTGTACCATTGAAATACCAAGTTGAGATTTTTCAGTCTCACTTGTTAGTTTCCAATGGAAAGTGCCTCCACTTGTTGTGCTTGGACCAGCTCACTGCTGAAAATACTCATTAAAAGCTACAGCTTGGACTGCCTTCCCTGGCAACCTGTCCCAACTGTTTCTGCATTTACTCCTCTGCCAACATGGGTGTCTGCTTTCTAGAGGGGCTCAGGGAATGGTTGAAGTGCCTAAGAAGGGATTCAGGACTAACTCTTGCCAGGACCATAAGGCAACAGCCTACTATCTGGTCTCTCCACTACTTCGGTGAGAGTGATGTCATCTGTTTGCTTTGAGGATTGATCCCTCCAGCATTATCTCTTCCCACTGTGACCCTGAGCTTTACCCCTTGGTAATACCATGCTGCCTCAGGCTCCTGCATGGCCTGCACTCTTTCTCACATCCAAACCTTTGCTACACATCTTTCAAGGTACAACTTAGGGGTGGGACATGCATATTATATATAAAACTTTAAAACCACCTGTTTATACTTTATTGTTTGACAGAGATAGACAGACAGACAGACAGACAGAGAAGGGGGAGGGCCCAGAGCAGTCTTCACAGTTGACAGCATTAGTTTCAACATAGTTTCATTCCACAGGGTGGGAACTGAACAGGGGCCTCCCACATGGGAAGCATGCCCCAGTTCAGAATATGGGTCCGAACGGGCTGGGACTTGATCCTCAGACTCTGCGGCTGCAAGGCAAGCGTTCCACCCCCTGTGCCACCTCGGAACCCCGTTTATACTTTTGTTCACTGCTTCCCCCCCCCCCCCAAGTCTAAACTCTCAAAATCAAGATTGGTGACTCAAATTATCTTGTAACTCCTGGCACATCAGTAAAGCTTTATTGTATGGAACTGACTCTGTGAATGCTTCGCCATGATTTTACTGTTTTTAAGGTAAAAATAAAGCCATAACATCCATTCCCATTTAAGTCATTCTTGCTGGACTCAAGTAGCTATGCATTAATTACAACCAGTGTGAAGCCTTTCCCTAAAACTCTTAGCTCCCAAGAGTAACCTCTCTCAGCCTGAGGCCTTGTCAGGAACCCTTCAAAGCTGGACACTCTGAGCTCTGGAATTCTGTCATCATTACAGATTACACCCCATACAGTTACCAGATCTTGGTTTCTATTTTTTTCCTTGTTTCAATAGTTGATTGTATCTGTGTCTTTTGGGCTTCAAATCCTTATCAGAAAGAGGTGAGGCAAGGGTAATATGAAGCGGAATGCTGTTCCGCCCCTGGTTCCCTCTTAAGTGTTCTCCAAGTTTCCGATGCTTTCAGAGCACCTGTCCTAGGTTGTAACACAACGGCCCATCATTTAGCGACTGCTCGGGGCCAGGCACGCAGCTCTGCGCTTCCCAAGTAAGCAGCACAAGCGGTGGAGTCGAGAGTCCGACCTCAAGTTGGCGCTCCGAGCCACAAGAGCGCGAGGACCGATGCCAGGGCTCAGTGACAGTCACAGCTGCATGCCAGGCCGCTCCAGACCGTGCGGACGCCTCCTGCAGGGCTCCAGGTAGCCGGCCGGCGAGCGGCGCGTGCGCCCCCGCTGATTGGCTGGTGGAGCCGGCACCGGAGCCAATGAGAGCGCACCTTGTTGTGAGGCGCGAGGGTCGGGGCGAACAGGCCGTTGCCGTGGAGACGCCGGGTGACTTCCTGGGCAGTGGGTTTGGGGACGGCTCTCCGGGGTGGGGGCGAGGCTCTGCTGAGCCTGGGGCGGCAGCTGGGGCGCGAACCTGAGGAGCGGCGCCGCGTGGAAGCTAGTGCGGGCACAGGGGGCTTCTGGGCAGCTCCTGTCCCACCGTGGAGATAACCGAGGCCGGAGAGGCCAGGCCTCCCGGCTGCCCCGCAGGCCTCTCGTCGGCTCCTGCGGCCGTCCTGGGTTGCCTAGGACGGGCTCCGGCCTCGGGAGTCGTTCACAGGGACAACAGCTGGAGCCACCATTGATTCCGTGTCTGCCGAGTGCAAAGCCCGGCGCTAGCCCTTGACTCGCTCGCGTCCTTTCACTTCACCGTTACAGCGGCCCAGCGAGGTGAGTGCTATTATGTATTAGCGCCATTTACAGGGAGTGGACATGGAGGCCGAGAGAAGGTGAGATGACTTGTCCGAAGTCCCCCAGGTAACCAGAGGGTCAGCAGACTGCAGACTGGACATCCTGACCGCACTGCTTCCCCCCGGACTCGAGAGAGTTTACTGACACTTGGAGTTGTCTGTACCAGTGGCCTTGGGCGCCACTTTCATTCTTTGGGGCTTGGGTTACTACAGGTCTTAACTATGGGGCAGTGGGATTCCACGTGGCTAAAAGTTCCTTCTGTGTCATTCATAGTGGTTAAAACTAAAACGTAATTGTAAAGCGGTCTGGTTTGGAGTCGGTGAACTTTTGTTGTAAATATAAAAATATCTATATTTGTCTATATAGATTTGCCCGTTTTGGACATTTTGTATAAATGGAATCATGAAATATGTGACTGGCTTCTTTTACTTAGCGTAATGTTTTCATGGTTTAATCCATGTTGTCGGTAGTTCATTGCTTTTGATATTTTAAAGATTTATTTTTATTGTTTTTGACAGAGAGAGACAGAGAGAAGGGGGAGGGTCCAGAGCAGTCTCCATAGTTGCATGTTATTAGTTTTCTACATAGTTTTGTTCTGCAGGTGCTCATGGGGCTGCGCAGGCTGCCCTTCTGGGGCCTCCCACACAGGAAGCTCGCCCCAGTGAGAACCAAACTGGGGGCACACCCCAGCTCACCATATGGGTCACGGGCCAAGGCCAGAGCCAGAATTCAATCCTTGGACCCTGAGACTGCAAGACAAATGCTTAACCCGCTGAGCCGTCCCGGCATCCCCACTTCATTACTTTTTAATGGCTGAGTCATAGTCTATTGTATGGATATACCACATTTTATTTATCCATCAGTTGATGGACATTTGGTTTGTTTCCACTTTATGGTTTTTATGAATAATATTGCTATGAGCATGCCCTCATTAATTTTTACAGTAGCATATTACTTCATTTTGTGCATGTACCATAGTTTATTTAACCACTCTCCTATCTATGGCCTTTTAGGTTGTTTCCAATATCTTGTAATTACAAACAGTGCTGCAGTGAATAACCCTGTACATATGTATTTTCCTGTTGTTGAAGGTGCATCTTCACAGTAGATTCCTAGAAGTGGAACTGCTTGGTTGAGAGGCAACTGTATATATAATGTTACCTATTGTAAAATTCATCTCCAGATGGGGTTGTACCAAGTTGCATTCTCACCAACGTTAGAATAGTTCCTGTTTTCCCACATCTTCACCAACAGAGTGTGCTATTGTACTTATTTTTTGCCAGTGACAGGTGAGAAATAGTATCTCAATACTGTTTTAATTTGCATTTCTCTATGAGTGAGTTTGAACATATTTTCATATTTTTACACTTGATCTTAGCCAAAATGCCAAGAAGCAATCATTTTCATATTTTTGAGAGCCAGTTGTATGTTTATTTATTTATTTTTTGTGTGTGTGAATTGTCTGTTCATATACTTTCCCTATTTTTCTATCAGGTATTTCTTTTTCTGTCCTCAGATTTTTAAAAATTGTGATAAAGTATGTTTTACATGAAATGGACTATTTTAACTATTTTTACTTTAATGTACAGTTTCATGGTACTAAGTACACGCACATTGCTGTGCAACCATCACCACCATCCATCTCTACATATTACATATATTGTGCAATGATTATCATAGTAAGCTTAGTTAACATGCATCATCTTATATAGATACAAAAAAATTATTTTCCTTGTGATGAGAACTCTTAGGATCTACTCTTTTAACAACTTTCAAATATACCATACAACAGTGTTAACTACAGTGATCATGTTCTACATTTACATCTTTAGTACTTATTTACCTTATAACTGGAAGTTTGTACCTTTGGACTGTCTTCATCTAATTCCTTATCCCCCATTCTGTGTGTCTGGTGTCCACAAATCTGATCTCTTTTTCTATGAATTTTGTTTTTTGGTTTCACATATAAGTGAGATCATACAGTATTTGTCTTTCTCTGTCTAACTCATTTCACTTAGGATAAGGCCCTTAAGGTCCATCTATATGGTCATAAATGCCAGGGTTTCTTTTTTTATGGCTGAATAATATTCCATTGTATATCGATACAACAACTACTTTAGCCTTCATTTGTTGATGGACTCTTAGGTTATTTCCATGTAAATTTGGAGGTGCAGATATCTCTTTAATATAGTGTTTTGTTTTCTCAGGCTATACTCCAAGAATTGGAATTGCTGGCTCATATGGTAGTTCTATTTTTAATTTTTTGAGGACCCTCCATACTATGCTCCATAGTGGCTATACCAATTTACAATTCCACCAGCAGTGCACAAGCATTTGCTTTTCTCCATGTCCTCGCCAGTACTTGTTATCTCATCTTTCTGAGGTTAACTGTTCTGACAGGTATAAGGTGATACCACTTTATGGTTTTGATTTTCATTTCTCTAATATTTAGTGACGTTGAGCACCTTTTTATGTACCTGTTGGTCATTCCTGTATTTTCCTTGGTAAAATAGCTATTCAGGTCCTTTGCCCATTTTTAATTGGATTATTTGTCTTTTTGCTATTGAGTCATATGACTGGTTGATTTATTTTGGATAGTAAACCTTATCAGATATATGATTTGCAGATATTTTTTTTCATTCTATAAGTTTTCTTTTCATTTTGTTTGTTTATCATTTCTTTTGCTGTGCAGAAGCTTTTTAGTTTGATGTACAGTAGACTGTCAGTTAACCAGCATCCTTGGGGATTGGTAGATGCCAGATAAATGTAAGTAGACTCTCCATTAACCAGAACGCAAGCATCTGGCACTATCAAGTGGCTGGTTGTGAATAATGCTACCAAGAGTATGAGTGTACAAATATTTCTTCGAGATCCTGCTTTCAGTACCTTGGGGTATATACAGAAGTGGAATTGCTGGGTCATATGGTAACTTTATGTTTAATTTTTTTTTTTTAAGATTTATTTTATTGATTTTTGACAGAGGGAAACAGAGACAGAGAGAGACAGAGAGAAGGGGGAGGGCCCAGAGCAGTCTCCATAGTTGACATTAGTTTTCCATATAGTTTCACTCCACAGGCGGGCACAGGGCTGCGCAGGGCAGGAACTGGGCCGGGAGCCTCCCATATAGGTCCTGGCAAGAACTGAACTGGGGGCACACCCCAGCTCAGCATGTGGGTCCGTATGGGCCGGGGCCGGGATTCGAGCCTCGGTCCTCGGGGCTTCGAAGCGAGCGCTTTACCCGCTGAGCCATCCCAGCTTTCCCTATGTTTAATTTTTTGAGGCACCGTCATACTGTTTTCTACAGCAGCTACACCATTTTATATTCCCACCAGCAATGCACAAGGGTCCCAGTTTCTCTTCATACTTGCCAACACTTGTTATTTTCTGTGAGTGTGTTTTAATAATAGCTAGATACAGGGTTTTAATGCTATAGTTTCTACTTTTCTCTTATTATTTTTTCATAGTGTATTGTGGCCACTGTGTCTGTCATAGCATAGCTTATGGTGAAGCAGCTGTTTCCACACATACTCAGCAGAATTCTTTTTGTCTAAATGTGGCACCCAGGAGATAAAGTAGCTATTAGCCTAGGAGAGGTGTGATTGAGTTGCCCTGATCTGTAGAAAAGACTATACTTTCTTCCTTGCAAGAACCCTTGGAGAACTCAGAGCCCGTTGTGGAAACCAGTGCTGGAAGTCATTTATATAAATGCTGATGGCAATAGTAGTCGCCATTTTATTTTATAATAGTGGAGCATGTATTCAATCTGTCTGCTTAAGGCTCATTCCCACTGCCGGAAGGGCCTTCCAGGGCCTTCTGCCAGTCTCTCAGATGGGACATTTTTTGGGTCCTCCTCCCACCCTCCCTGGCTTGTTTGGTGGTACCCTCTCCCATTCCAGCCCCTCAGGTCAGAACCACTGCTGCTCCCTCCAGTCTCCTAGGTACCCAGTACTGTGTGTCTACCTCCTGGAATGTGTCCCCTCCATCCTCACTGTCACTGCCCAGCTAGACTCTCAGCATCTCTTTGATTAATAACAGCTTTATTGAGATATAATTTACATGCCATATAGTTCACCTAGATAAGATGTACAATTCAGTGCTTCTTAGTGTATTCACAGAGTTGTGAATCAATGTTAGGACATTTTCATTACCCTAGAAAGAAATTTCGTATCCATTAGTCCCTATTTGTCTCTCTCTCCCAGCCCACTATCTACTTTCTGTTTCTATAGATCTGCCTATGCTGGACATTTCATAGAAATAGAATCACATAATATGTGGCTTTTATGACTGGCTTCTTTCATTTAGCACAAGGTTTTCAAGGTTCATCCATGTTGTAGCATGTGTCAGTACTTTAGTCTGTTTTACAACAGAATAATAATCCATTGTCTGAATATACTACATTTTATTTATCCATTTATTACTTGATGGACATTTGAGTTGTTTCCACCTTTAAAGTGCTATGAATAATGCTGCTATGAACACTGGTGAATAAGTTTTGGTGTGGACATATGTTCTGTTTCTCTTGGGTAGATACCTAGCAGTGGAATTTCTGTATTTGACATTTGAGGAACTGCCAGACCAGTTTCCACAGCGGCTGCCCCATTTTGCATTCCCTTCAGTAGTGTGTGAGGTTTTGATTTTTCCACATGCTCACCAATCCTGTCATTTTTTCCTGCAGATTTCAAACTGGTTTCCCTACCTCTAATTTTTTTCCCTTTATATTTCTAAAATTTTTTTCTCTTAGAATTGTCAGTGGCTCCACTGTTGTCACAGAATAAAGTTCTGATTCCATGGCACATGACCCTCCCATCCCTGCTCTCAGGCCCCATGTTGGTTCTCACTCATCTCCCACCTCACTCTCCCTGCCTCTGCTTCATTGCTCTCCACTGCAGTGCTGTCCCTTCCTTGAGGCTAATGCAAGGACTTACTCTACTCCCTCACCTTCCTGATCCTTTCGAAAAAATTTTTTCTCCACCCTTAAATGTTACCTGGTTTATTTTTATTTCATTCAACTTTTGGAAAAAAAAAAAAAAGTGTTTACCTATCATTTGTCTCTGCTGAGCAGTGAGCCCTAGGGTCAGGAAGGAGTTGATCTCATTTTTCTATGCCTTGGTACTTGGTACCTTGCCTGACAAGGGCACATACTCAAGCTGAGGGTCTGAAGGGCCGCCTGTGTAACAGACCATACAGCTGTCTGAGGCAGTCATTCACCAGACTGGTTCTTAGTGGGCTTCTGGCATTGTGACCTTCTTGGCTCTTCATTGGTCCTTGGTCTGTCTTGTGTCCTCTCCAGGAGACTTGAGGACTGGTGCAGTCTCTGCCAGTGATGGGAAGAGGTGCTGAGCAGCAGTGTGAAGCTCTCTGAGTATGGTAAGGACTGATGGCTTACATATTTTGCTGGCATCAGTGTTCTGTCACTTCACTCCTGGGGGTGAGGGCCATTTTCCTGGGTGGACCCTGAAGGTTATCTCTATGGGGCACCCTTCATCTTGGGAGGACTGTTGGCACATTTGAGGGTGTGGATCCTTGACATTGTGTTGGAGTGACTTGCAGGGCCTCATCTCAGTTGCTAGAAAGGCATAATAAGGTTAACCTGTTCTGTTGGGATCTGTTATCCAGTGCCTAGGTCTTTTGTGTCAGGTCATAGTTAGGTGTTCCCAGCCTCTGTTCCTTTTGCAGTGGACAGTACCCAGGTCATGCTCCCTGAACAGATTGGTATGGTCTCCCCAGACATGTTCTGGTCCTTCTTTTTTTTCTTAGATGATCATTTTTTGTTCATTCTCCACATTCTGAGAAAGCCATAGCTATTCAAGGCAGAACAGATTATGGAGCAGAGTTGTATTCATTGTGGGCAAGTGACATCTCATCTAAAAGCAACTCTTCTTTCCCCTCAAACCTGTTTTTAGATTCGAATTGCAGCCTTAAATGCCAGTTCCACAGTTGAGGATGATCATGAAGGAAACTCTAAAAGTCATAAAACACAGACAAAGGAGGCCCAGGTATCTATCTTCCTCTGCAGGTAGACCTTACTTCCCATTTCTATAGGTGGCACCCTATTTTAAACGATCTCAGATGTCTCCTTAATGGGATTTTGGGAGTGAGATACTGGAAAGTCAGTGTTTGGATTGTTTTTACAACAGATCTGACAGTTAACATGGCCTTGACTATTGCTCTCCTTACACACATTTTTGGTTTAAAAAAGATAAACCTTTGTACTGTGTGAGAACTTTTGTTTTGATTCTCAGGAAGCAGAGGCTTTTGCCTTATATCATAAGGCCCTGGATCTGCAGAAACATGACCGGTTTGAGGAGTCTGCCAAGGCCTACCATGAGCTGCTGGAGGCACGGCTACTTCGAGAGGTGAGGCTCCAGTGGGCCAGGAGGCAGGCCCTGGAGCCTGGTGGCCTTGGTCTGACTTCTGCCCTCCCACTTGTTGGCTGTATAACCTTGGATGTGTTATTTCCTCTCTCTGCCCTTCAGCTTCCCTTCTTGTAGAATGTGTACCTAGTTGGGTTACTAGGAGGGTTGAGTGAGCCAGTGAAACATGTAGAATGGTTTTTGATGCATAATAAGAGCTCCAGGAAGTGTCAGCTGTTACTTATACTTAATCTTCACATCTGCTCTGCCACGTAGGTGGGGTGTATTTATCCCTATTTTATAGTTGTGGAAACAGGCTTAGTGAGGTGTTGATGGCTCAGAGCCACCCAACTAGTTAAACATTAGAGCCAGGATTGGAGTCTATGTTTTTCTGAAACCTAATGATCCTGTTAGTAGCACATTTTGGAAAACACCATTTGGGTGACAGCTCATGAGCTCAGGGAGCCTGTATAGGCATGCCATGGGCTTTTGAAAAATGTAGTTAGAGGGAAGGGTTCGGAGATAAAACACAGAGGCAGGCTGAGGGAGCAGAGCTACATTGAAGACACAGGGCATGGCATAGAGTGACAGGCAGAGCAGGACCTGGATCTGGGGGCTTGTTGGAGCCAACTTTTTTATACCCTTGGGCATCATCATGTCTTTCATGGGGAGGATGGAGAGTTGTGCTGAGTTTAGCTGGTCAGTGAGATTGAGGTTATTTATGAGAGCTTCTGCTATGTGTGGATGTATATTGACTAGTTAGTCTTTGAAGTAGATTTACAGTCTCCATAATTGTGTTTACAACATTTTTTTTGAAGAGTTCTGTACCTGGAGGGGCAAAAGTGCCTGGATCCCAGCCCTGGGGTCTAGCCCCAGTTCATTCTTGGGGATCTTCTTCATAATAAACTAGATGCCAGTAGAAAATAGTGAATGAGGTTTGATTTGAGCTCTTCAGTGTTTTTGATGGGATTCCTTAAGAACTCTAGGGTAGATTTCTTGGATTAGTTAAGGGGTGCTTCCTGAAGTTTTCTTGGGTCTTGTCTGTTCCAAACATGAAGAATGATGTGTGAACGTGACCTGATCCAAGGAACTTGTAAGTTGGCTGCCTGGGCACTTGCCTGGGGTGAATCTCCAGGGTCTGCCTGCTGTCTCTAGGCAGCCTCCTCACACTCTGTTTCCCATCTTTAAACCTGCTTTGGGGGCCCACTGGCTGGCTTGCTGATGCCAGAAATGTTACCAGCCAGGTTTGCACCCTGAGACATGGCTGTAGTGGTGTGGAAAGTTCCCTTTGTATCTTTTTGTGTCCAGACTACCTGTAAACTGCCTCATGTTGGCCTGGTGCTCTGAGCTGGAGGGGTCCTCTAAGAATATCTGGTGCAAAGCTTTCATTTTCCAATGGAGAGTGGCACCCTACTGGCCCAAGAGCCTGCAACAGTGGCCAGGCTGGAAGCCAGGTGTCCTGCTGACTGCCTGCTGAGGCTTCAGGGCCTAGTGTCACTTCTGCCCCTCTGTTTGTTTTGTTGATAGGCAGTTCCATCTGGTGATGAGAAAGAAGGGTTGAAACATCCTGGACTGATGCTGAAGTATTCCACGTATAAGAACCTGGCCCAGCTAGCAGCCCAGCGAGAGGACCTGGAGACAGCCATGGAGTTCTACTTGGAGGTGTGGTTTTAGCAATGCTCATCTCCTTTGGTGTTTTTGAAGGTTTTTGGTAGAGCGGGTGAGGCTGTGGTCTTATTGGGTGAAAAGAAGAATTTGTAGTGATGCATTACCAAGCTGTAGTCCCCAAGGCCCTGGTCAGTGGGTGATAGTGAGTTGAGAGAGACCTGGAGAGCAGGCGTCAGCATGTGCATTCTTTCTCTGCTACTAGGGCACATGTGATTGTAGGTGAGTAGCTTAACGTCTCTGGGCCTCCAGGTTTATATCAATGTAATGGGAGTAATAAAAAAGAGGGTTGGGAAAGCCAGGACGGCTCAGCGGGTTGAGCGCTCGCTTTGAGGCCCCGAGGACCGAGGATCGAATCCCGGCTCCGGCCCAGGCGGACCCACATGCTGAACTGGGGAGTTCCCACAGTTTGGTTCTCTAGCTGTCTCTGTCTCTGTCTCTCTCTCTATCTGTCACAAGTAAAATAAAAATAAATATGCACTGAAGATAAAATAATTACTCTCTATAAATATAAAAAGATATCTTTAAAAAAAAAAAAAAGAGGGTGGTTGGGAAAAGTAAATGAATTAGTACATACACAAGTGCTAAGAATCAAGCCTGCTACCTGCCACCCTGTACCCATTCATAATAGAATTGCCACTATTTCTGTCCCCATCTCTGTAGGCACTTTTGAAGTGCCAGACACTGTGCTAACTGCTTTCCATGCACCAACTAATCCTCACACTATCTTGCAAGGAAGGTGTCTTTATCCTCATTTTTTGTGATGAGGATACTAATGCTGAGGATCATGTTGTTAGTCCATGCAGGAGCAGGGAAATGAGCTGAGGTCTGCCTCTAGAGCCCATCTTTCTAGAATCCCATAAGACTCGTATTTTCTCTTAATTCTACTTTTACTTTTTTTACCTATCAAAAAATGTAAGAAATACAGATGTTCAGAGTGACAGAATATATCAAAAGAAGAGTTCTGAATTAGGTAAACTGATTGATATAACTACTATTTGCAGTTTTCCTGGGTAGTAATGTGGCTGGGCTGATGCTATGCCCCTTCCATCCCCATAGGCACCTGCTCAGTGAGAGAGCTGGCTGAGTGTGTGTGCATCCTCTGCTTTTGCTGCTTTCAGGCGGTCATGCTGGACTCCACGGATGTCAACCTCTGGTATAAAATCGGACACGTGGCCCTGAGGCTCATTCGGGTCCCCCTGGCTCGCCATGCTTTTGAGGAAGGGCTACGGTGCAATCCTGACCACTGGCCCTGCTTGGACAACCTCATCACTGTCCTGTATACCCTCAGTGATTACACAAGTGAGTTAGGCTTTGATGCTTTCTCCCATATACTTGTGCTTTGGGACAGAGGAGGGAACATGGCTTGGGTAAGCTGGAAGTCAAAAGTTAACACTGTAGATCTTTTTGCCCAATTGTCAGGGAGAATGGAGATGGTTTTGCATCTCTTGCTTTATTTTGCTTGCCTTTCTTATTCAATTGAGATTTATCAAGGGTAGTGTAGTAATAAATAGCATGTTTTCTGAGTAGTTGTTGCTTTGGTTGTCTCATTTTGTTTCATATCCCTTCATTGTCTCATCCTATGCCAGAGCCCATTTCTATAACTTGCTGACAGATGGCCTAGCAGCTGCAACTTGACTCTTTCTAGTGCCACGGAGCTCACTATCTTGAAGCAGCCTGTTTCTTTGCAGAGTAGCAGGGCTACTGGAAAGATCTCTGCCAGACAGAGCCCGACTCTGATTTCCAGTTCTTTAGCTCCCTGGTCTCAGCCTTGTCCTGTGTTCTGCCCCTTGCATGGGATGGTCCTGAGGCACGCACTGATTAGGCATTCTGGCCTTGGGGGGGTTCTGGGGCTCCTATGAGAGTCAGCTTCTTCTGTGTGCTCTGTGAGGCCAGAGTGGAGGGTGGCTTTCTAGGAGCACTCTCAATAGGGCTGAGTGTGATGAGAGCTGTCTATGTGTGCTGCAGACTGGCCCCAGCAGGGCGTGGTTAGCCTTTTCAAGACAGACATGCTGATGAGCACTTGTTATTAGTTCCAAGGGATGCTGACTTGCAGAGGCTTTTTTCTTCCCTTTTTAGGTACCAATAACACTAGAATGGAGTATGTTGAGAAGCACTAGGGCCTTCTCACCCATCCTTATTCTCTGTAACCACTTTTTAAATCTTTTTGAGGTAAAAAGTACATAGTGAAGTGCACATCTGAGGTCCATCAGTTTGTATATGTGAAAACATGTCAAGGTGCAAAACATTTGCTGAGCCCCAGAAGGCAGGCTGCTTTGAGTCCCTTTCCAGGCGTTACTACCCACTGAGGTGATTTTGATTTTTTTCCTTTTGTCAATAGGCAGAAGACCTCTGCCTATTGTCGAACCTCCTCTAGGTGGCGTTAGATGGCTGCGGTTACTCTTCTGAGCCTGGCTCCCTGGGCTGTGTGGTTGTCCTGTCTGAGCGTCCCTCTAGGATGTGGTGTTCGTTGGGCCTTTTTTTTTTTTTTTTTTAATTGTTTTGTTGCCTTTTATGTGCATGCACAATTTGACCGACCATTCTGTGCTTGGACATTTGAGTTATTTCCAAACTTGGGCTTTTGCATAATGCCGCTATGAATGTTTCTGTACATCTTTGGTGGACATAGGTACTTGTTCTGTTGGTTACCCCAATTTTTCACTCCCAACAGCAGAATATGGTAATTCCAGTGGGGCATCATTTTGACTCTAGCAATTTATTGTCCCAGAAGCTTTATTAGTTTCTTCCTGGATGCTTTTCCTATAGCTTGGGTACCACCTTGAGGTAGATAAGTCATCAGTGTTCAGCCTTCTGTCCCTGTCTACCTGATTTAGTTCTTTGTACCCCCTCTTTGGTAGAAGTTGTGCTTGGTAAACTTAGATCCTGTGGGAAAAACAGGTTCAGGGGACTGACTTGATATATATGGGAGAGCCCTGCTAGATTTGACACTCATTTAAACCCAAAAGGAAAAACAGCCCAGTGGCATTTGTACACTTAAGAAGAGCAGGTAGCTTGGATTTACTGCTGGCTGACCACCTCTTGTTCCCTTGAGATTTCTCAGGCCTCCCTCTGCAGCTAGTGCAGTTGGTTAGCTAAAATGCTTGCTGTGAACCAGCATCATCCAAATGCTAGTGCCTCCATGGTTTTCTCTCTGAAAGTCACTGATGGCTACCCTCTAGTCCTACTGTGGTCCCTGAGAAACCATGTCTTTGTGTACAAATGGAGTCTCATTGTGGCTGGTTCCCTGTTTCTTCCTCCAGCTGTCTTGTGGCCTGCCTTCTGGTCAGTAAGCACACCTCTCAGCCATCAGTGCAGCAGCTGCTTGGCAACCCAGTGTGTGGATTGGAGAAACCTTGCTGTTCTGCAATGAGCCAATAACTAATCACAGTGGGCCCTGTAGGTTTTTTTACAGCAATTCCTGGAAGTGGGATTGCTGGGTCGATTGTGCGTAAGGCATGTGGTTCTCTAGAAAGGTTGTACAGTCTGTCCTCCTCATCAGTATTTGGGTTGCTGTTTCTGCTGTGAGTAGTATTATTTTCAAGAATCTTTCCCGATTGAGTCAGTTAAAATGGGATCTCATTGTTTACTGTGCATTTCTTTGATCCCAGAGCAGGAACATTTTCTTGGTGTTAACTGGCAAGGGTAGAGCTTCAGAATGCATACTCAGAAAAGTCATAACTATTTCTTTCCCTGCCAGCATGTCTGTACTTCATCTGTAAAGCTTTGGAGAAGGATTGCCGGTACAGCAAAGGGCTGGTTCTCAAGGAGAAGATCTTTGAGGAGCAGCCTTGTCTCAGGAAGGACTCCCTCCGAATGTTCCTTAAATGGTAGGTCCTGCCTCTTCCATTGCTGGGTTTGTACTCCCTTCTTTCCTCCGTGAATAGCTGGTGAATATCAGGAGGCATGTGCAACTTATACTCTCAGGTCCTGACCTCTGGCGGATAAACCCATGCCTTTCATCCCTTTCATCATTATCTGGTGAACTGGCTTTGATCTGCCATGTGTATTACTTGGCTGTGTGCCTAATCTAGGTACTGCCTTGGCTATTTGCTTCTCTCCTCCACTGTGTTGCCAGCTCTCCTATGGATGCTTGTGGCGGTCTGCTGTCCACCTTGCTTCCTCGTCTCTTGCCTTTCCCTTCCCAGTGCTGCCCAAGTTCATTGTCCCAAACACACCTCTGAGTCTTTGTCACCCATGTCTTGCCTCTAGGACAAATGCCATGTTTGTTAGCATTGCCCAGGAGGTCCTTTGCAGTCTGACCCTCCACTCCCCAGTTCTGCTTGTTGCTTCCCTAGGAGGAGAACTGTCCCAGGTCCCTGGGAGATTCTAGGCCTGTCCCCATTGTGCTCTGTCCTGTCCCTGCACCCCAGCTCCCACTGTGCCCTCATCAGGAATCATCTTCCCACCTCTCCACATGTTGTGCCATTGTACTTCATGTTCCAGCTCTCAGGCCACCTCTCAGCAGCTTTCCAAGCTCTGGCTGCCTCCCTCCCCAAGTCCTCCTGCTGAACCTGCTCCTTCATCCTCTGGTGTTTCCTTGGCCCTTGGAACTCAGGGTGTGGGTGTGTGTTTCATGGTTTTTTATCTTAGTTTGTCTCTTATTAGACTGTACTTCTTGTTCATATCTGTCCTGAAGAAACTGACCTTTGGGGTGGGGGAACAGAGAGAGGGAGAGGGAGGGAGAAAGAGAGAGAGAGAGAGAGAGAGAGAGAGAGAGAGAGAGAAAGAGAGAAAGAGAAATAAGCCCATAAGTAAGTGGCTCTGTGGTAGATGCCCACTGGTAGGCAACAGGACAGAGGACAGTCTGGGCAGGAGGACTGGTACTGCTGGCTCAGCTCAAGCAGATATGTGTCTGTGGGAAGACACCTGAGGCCTCAAAGCCCCACCCTTTCAGTAGTTTGGAGATACCATAGACTGGTGAGCTGGTCTAGTCTGATGAATTTATTGGAATGGGCAGGATACTCTATTTAAATTCTTTTAAAATTTTTCTATAAAAAATTGAGAGCAAGAGTTTATTTTTACTGTGGCTTTTCTGACATTACTCTGATACTGTTAATACATATGAAAACCCTTTGCTCAATTTTGAATTGCAGAAGTAACAAAGGATATTATTAGTCATTTCTAGTGTATGTGGATATTAAGAATACTAATCATGGTACTTCCAAGGCCAGACTCAAGTGGTTATTTCATTGGTAGGAAGAATTATTATAGATTAAAGGGTATTAACTTCACTGCATTCCTGTCTATAAAATTTCAGCTTTGGCTGTACTTTCTAACATTGTAATTTCTCCCTGTCTTACACATTGCTAGCGACATGTCTATCCATGATGTGTCGGTGAGTGCGGCTGAGACACAAGCTATCATAGATGAGGCTCTGGGGCTGCGGAAGAAGAGGCAAGCACTGACCATGCGGGAGAAGGAGCCAGACCTAAAGCTGGTGCAGCCCATCCCCTTCTTCACGTAGGTGATCCAGGTCTCTGGGGATGCTGAATCAACTGATGGGGGGTGGGGAGTCAGCCGGTGGGTGGGAGCTGGGTGCACGTTGACAGGTGACTAGAGGTGTGCACCTGCTTGTTGACTGCTGAGAAACTGCTGGGCCTCTCCCAAGTAGGTCCAGTCTAAGTCCCTCTTTGCTGTTGCCATTCTTTTTTTTTTTTTTTTTTTAAGATTTATTTTATTGTTTGAGAGAGAAAGAGAGAAGGGAGGAGGGCCCAGAGCAGTCTCCATAGTTGTATATCATTAGTTGTGACATGGTCTCATTCCACACGGGGATGTGGGGCTGCATGGGTTTGGAACCAAACTGGGGGCCTCCCACACGAGAGGGGAGCACCTTCTATGCTGAGGCATCCTGGTGGTTACCCAACGTGCCACAGTTTAGCGTGTGGATCTGCATGGGCCAGGGCTAGGAACTGAACCTCAGACAGTCCTCACAATTGTGAGACAAGTACTCATCCACTGAGCTATCCTGACATCATCCCCTGCTGTTGCCATTCTTGACCCTAGTCACCTGCACACTCCTGTAAACCCCCTCTTAGTCTATCTGCCCCACCCAGATGGGAAAAAGAAACTACCATATTTTCTGGCGTATAAGACAACCGGGCGTATAAGATGACCCCCTAATTTTACAGTTAAAACATAGGTTTAGGCCTATATTCGCTGTATAAGACTACCCCCCACTTCCGAGGCTGTAGTCTTATACAGCAAATATAGGCCTAAACCTATGTTTTAACTGTCAAATTAGGGGGTCGTCTTATACGCCTGGTCGTCTTATACGCCGGAAAATGGTAACATTTGTCAAGCACTTGATAGGAGGCAACTGGGTTCAGAGCAGTTAAGTGGTGAATGGGGACCCTGAAGTTGATCTCAGGTCTGGGTTCCCTGGCTCTTGATTCCAGTCTCTCTCTCCAGGGCCCTTGTGAATCCCATGGTGTGTAAACCCCTACCCTCTGACCCTAGGACAAGCTAGTATGGGCAGCTCCCTGGAATTAAGGTAATTTATCCCCTTAGTGAGATCTAACTTTTAATTTCAATTTTTAAAGTTCTGACATCAAATCTTGAGTCTTTAAATTTCGCATGCCTTGGCAGCAGCATGCCTTTCCCCTTCTGATACTCACAGGCATTGTCCATAGTGGTCTGCAGCTCCTGTCCTGAGTCAGACAGGATCCAGGGTCCAATTCTGGCACCCCTAGCTGGGTGACCTTGGGGCTGTTAAATGCCACTCCCTGAAAACAGGAAGACAGACATTCCTCACTTGTAGTGTCATCATGATAATCAAATAGAACACCTGGTAGCTAGCACAGAGCCATCACCTAGCACACACTTACAAAGGACTGGCTCTGATCCATATTAGATGCTTGTCCATTCCCACATGTTGAGTTTCCCAGGTATATCTTCCCATACAGGCACTGAGAGGGGCTGTTCTTCAGGCTGCTCTTGGTCTCTTTGTCAGGTGTTCTTCCTATTTTGTCAGCTGGGACAGGAGCTCCATTCTGTCTGAGTGTGGACTCCTCAGCGAAGAGGGTTGGGGGTTTTGGAAGGGTTTTGGGTGCCCCACCCCATTACAGTAAAGTTGCAGAAGGAGAGAATGATGCTCAAAGGGGTTGTGGTGATGTGACTGGAGAAGAGAAGCTGTGAACTAGCATCACGGATGCCCTCCATGTTTCAGGGTGAAGGCCAAATGGAAGTATGAGAAGGTTAGGTTCAGACGAAGGAGGCATTGCTTGGTAGTTAAGTATGAGATTGGGTTATTAAAGGAAAAGTATAGAGTTTCCTCTTTGGGAGCAAAGGGTGTGGGACTTTTAAAGTAACCACCATCTGTTCTAGGACTCAGCATACTTTTCTTATAAAGAACTAGATGGTAAATGCTTTAAGCTTTTTGGGCCAGGTACCATGTCTATTGTGTATTCGTGTGTGTGTGTGTGTGTGTGTGTGTGTGTGTGTGTGTGTGTACAACCCTTTAAAAATGTGAAAATCATTTTTAATTTGTGGGCTGTATAAAAGAGCTATGGCCCACAGTTTGCCACCCCCTGGTCTATTCAGTGACTACTAGACATGAACAAGGCACAAATATATGAAAGTATGTCTTTAAGGCATCTGATATAATACAGCTGGTGAGCAAATTCTTCTCTGTCCAAATGTAACCCTAACTAAAGGCAGGAAAAGAATAGTAAGATATCACTTCTAGTCCTAGAAGCCTTCATTTGGTCAGATTCTGGATTTTGAAGCACTGTCTTTTTTACTTCTTCCATAGTATTTATTGGATGTCAGCTTCATGCTGTGTGCTGGGGCTCAATGTGGTAGGGTCTGGTCCCTTGCTGGGGTGATCCCAGGGGTAGTCAAGTTGATGTGCACCCTGAGGAGAGAAACACAGCACTGGAGGAACTCATAATGGCATCCACACTGCTTTAGGGGTTGGGAGTCTGACAGAGGAGTGGGTATTGACCAGGCAGAGGTTGCTGGGGCCTGGGTGGGGGCATTGTTTCTGGGCAGAAAGAAGCCTGTGTGAAGTCTGTGTGGTCTGCAGGAGTGTAATTTTGTTTGCAAAACTGAAAGCTAGCTAGCATGGTGGGAGTGTAGAGGGTGGTGTTAGACGAGGCCAGGGTAGTTGGCCAGGCCAGGCTATGCAGCACCATGGGGCCAGGCTGAGGGTTCTGGTTTTACCCTCAGAGCATGGGAAACCATTTAGGGATGGGCAGATGGATGGATGGATGTATCATGCCATACCACATCATACCAACATACAACACAGAACATGATCATAATACATCACAACAGAAAACAGAACAGTAGTATATAACATAACACACCATGCCATAACACAACATAATACACACCACACCATAGCATAACACACAGTGAAACACACACAGATACTGTTTTGCCATCCAGCAGCCCTGGCCCACATGGGAACTCACTGAGATGCTGCTTCCAGGAGGCCCTGCCTAAGTGCCTATTCCATCCCTTTAGACTGTGTCCCTGTAATTAGCCCTCCCTTTTCTCTGCCAAAAAAACCAGATTAGTGGCAGCAGAGAAATGCCACAGATGTTTTAAAGGTTCAACCTGTAGGGAAGAAGCTTTTAAAGTGAGCCAGTGGTTTTCATGCCTTCCTGGTTGAGCCTGAAGGTGCCAGAGGTGGAGATGCTTCAAGGCTCCTGTTGGGATAGGGGAGGAGGATTTCAGCTCCCTGCCCCTGCTCCAGGTGCTCCATCTCAGCTGTGTTAGATTCAATATTTTGCTCAATAGCAACACGACAAAACCATGACCACTCCTGCTGCCCTTGTGGAAGTCTTGGGGCCAGCTCAGCTGCCTCTCTACAGGCTGTCTGGCCTTGTATTCAGAACACTGTATTGATGGGGTGCTGACCAAGTATGGTGTCTGTCTCCTTACAGCTGGAAGTGCCTTGGAGAGAGTTTGCTGACCATGTACAACCACCTCACCACCTGCGAGCTTCCACGACCCAGCCTTGGCAAGAGGATTGACCTGTCTGACTATCAGGACCCCAGCCAGCCTCTGATGTCATCCTCTATGTTTGTGGCACCTGTCAGCGTGATTCAGTCAACCCCCATCAGTACCAACCCAGCTGTGACTGTGGCAGAGCCTGTACTCTCCTATTCCCCTGTGGCCACAGCCAGCTTCCCGCTACACAGTCCCAGCCTGCTAGAGATAGGTGTTCCTATGGGTGAGCAGGCCTCCTGGAGTTGGCTTCTGGGGAGACTCAGTTTGCTGAGCAGGAATGAGTCTTGGGCATCCCTGGTCTCTTTAGGGAAGGGTCCTACTGATGCTCTTGGTCTGAGGTTCAAGCAGGAGCCCCTGGCCCCACATAGGAGCCTCTTGGCCTGCTTCTGGGGATGCCACTTCTCAGGGGCCATTGTTCTTCAGTAATGAAGACCCTACAAGGAGGGTGTTGGAGCTCAGAGATGCGGATCCTTGGGACCACTCAACACCTGGCTGATAAGTCATGGTGTAAAGGTTGCTCTTCCCATTTATGATGTGTGAGCTAGCAGGTCTCTTTGCTAGTTCTACTCTGTGGCTGGCCATGTGCCACAGCACCCAGAGCTACTGTGCACTAGCAGTCTGAGTTCTTCAGCCTTAAAAAACAACAAAGTTACCACCATATGTGGTAATATATTTTGAATGGTTTTATTTTTATTATCATTGGAGCTGTAAAAAATTTCAGGTAAAAGCTCCCAAGCCTTTTCTTAATTTTCTATGTCACTGAAGAATATCTGGCAGTTAAAGTTTCTGGATGAATACACACATGATTGTTTCTAACTTTTTAACTTAATCAGGCATGACATTCCTCTGTTCTTTCTATAATTCACATGATTCTGTCATCCACATCATATCATTGGATGCTCACAGAATCTTGGATGATGGGTAGAGTCAGTGCTGCTGCTACTTGCTCTGTCCCATCCCAGGTTCATCCATGATGCCCCAGAGGCTCTTGCAACCAGCCAGCATGAGGGATTGGGGATTGAGGGGAACATTTGACTCTTGAGACCCTGGTGTTCTATAGCTGTGGAAAGTAGTCTTGAGATCTGGCTTGTGGGCTCTGTGAATTTGAGAAAGGTGTAAGAGTTAAGTGATTTGAAATTAACTTAGGACTCTTGTTAAAGAAGAGATGGGAGAGTGCTAGAATGTCAAAGATGACAAAGATTAAACATGCTGGCAGACTTATGAAAGATAAGACTGACTAACGTGTCTTATGCTGCATTTTCATACCTCTGCCCTGTATGATTTCAATTTGCACTCTTTGTGAAGGTGATGTTTCTGGGGGAGATAAATCCAAGAAAGGAGTAAAGCGGAAGAAGATTTCAGAAGAAAGTGGGGAGACAGCGAAGCGACGGTCTGCCCGTGTTCGAAATACCAAGTGCAAAAAGGAAGAGAAAGTAGACTTCCAGGAGCTCCTGATAAAATTCTTGCCATCCAGGTACAGTGCACATCTTTTCTGATTTGAGGCAAACAAACCTCCAGTGTACTCTGCCAGTAATACACCAATAACATTTCTCATTCTATTGCCACCCTCTCCTCTGGGCAACTCCTTTGTTTTCCCATAACATCTGTGCAAACAACTGAAGCACAGACCTCACTGGATTGGGATCTTGGTTTTTTCTCGTTTTTCCTGCCTCTGAACTTCCTGAGGTCAGTTATCATGACTTGTGCATCTTTTGGAAGACTAGGCACTTCCTGGGCCCTCAGGAGATGAGTGGATTCCAGAGCTGGAGGTGACACTCATTTCCCTGTGCACTGACAAATACCTACTTTTGGGAGGCATGGACATACTGTTCCTTGGATGCAGGCACCACGAAACCCCCCAGAAGGGATACCTCTTCTGCTTTAAGGGAGAGTGCCTATTTGGTTTCTCCAGGCTCAGCAGGACTCCCTTACATTATGAGAAGGTGGAGGATGGGCTGGTATATTCTTCCTTGGTTTCACAAGCGCTTAGTGTTCCTCAGAGAAGCCTTGCAGGAGGAGGAGGGACCAGGTTGCCTGGAACTGGGGGTTGTGGGCCCCTATGCTTCTTCTGAATGTTTTCACCAGCCCTCCCACTTTTTGTCCTTGCCTTCTCACCTCCTTCAGAGGCTGCAGGGCCCTCAATTCCTTTGCCTTCCCAGGGTTTATGGTGCCAGTGGGTGGGCTTCTTGATGTTCCCATCCTCCTGTCCTTAGCTGAGTGGAGAAAACAATTCAGTTTCTGCTGGTCCATCATTTTTCTGTCTTCTAACATTTGGTGGACACAGTTCATGTCTGCTGAGGCTTCCTCCCTGATCCCCTGTGTCTTTGTGAGTTTATATCTTGTTATTCCTTCATAGTCACTGGAGTGGAGGTTGTGAGGTAACCATTTGTGTTCATTGTGCATCTTTACCCTGGAATCCTTAGCTGGGTTTTGGCCCATGACAGTTTATTTTAGTGGTGGCAACATCCAAATGGAGGAGGAAGAACCAGAGGCTTTAGGTGGATTGTAAATTCATTTTACACAAAATTCTTAATTTTCCTAATTTGTTGCCTTTCTTTTTGTATGAAAGTGAAATGCTTAGAAATTGAGGTTGTTCTTAGTAGAGGTTGCAGTATTCTTTGATCAGTTCCTTCTAAAACTCAGTACTGGGAACAGGTTTCCCTTTGGAAGAGCAGCAGGATGGTACTGTGGTTGATGACATAGAGGCCTATGGGACCCATTTCCCATCTGCCCCTCCACCCTGTTGTCCCACTCTTAAGGTCTTGTTCCCAGCCCCTTTTATCTGGTTTTTACCTTCTTCTTTTTCTTTTTTTTTTTTTTTTAATCTTTTTAAGTGTTGGTTCCTGTGAGGTTTTCATACGTACTTTTTGAATGACCAGGCAAGAGCAAACAGATTGCTGGCCTGCAGTAGTCACCCTGGGGATTGTGCAATAAGTAAATGAAGACATTGAAAAGTATCCTGAGTGTGTATGCCGCAGGGCTGCTTGGTTGAAGGGAAGCTGCAAGGACGCTAAAACATGATCCTTGCGAGGAGTTGGAAAGAATAGTCCCTGTTGGGAGAGGCCTCTGCAGTTCCAAAGCTTTGTGAGGAGCTGCCATAGAAAGAACAAGTTCAAAAGGGCAGATGTGTCCCCCATACTTTATACACTCACCCA
This sequence comes from Craseonycteris thonglongyai, assembly GCA_004027555.1. NCBI lineage: Eukaryota > Metazoa > Chordata > Mammalia > Chiroptera > Craseonycteridae > Craseonycteris > Craseonycteris thonglongyai. The sequence goes on along the minus strand of PVKE010011848.1, from coordinate 14,603 downwards.
CTTTCTCCTTGCACACTGGGCTCCCCTCAGTTCTTAGAACATACCAGGTGCTTTTCTGACTTGTCCCTTTGTACCTGTCCTTGTCCTGCTTCTATGTGTGGCCAGCCCCTTTTCTCCTCCAGTGTTGTTGTGAACGTCACCTTCTCTGAGAGACCTCCCTGACTCTGCTCTCTAAAGGTCCCTTGTGACAAGCACTCTGTTGTGGTTGGACCATATTTGGGTTCTTTGTTTTTGTGTTCTTACTTAGTGTGTATCTTTCCCATTAGAAGGTAAGCCTGCTATGGGTAGGGTCTGCCACATGTATAGCTGAATTCTGGTGCCTGGCATAGTGTATGGCACATGCTGGTGCTCAGTAATCATCTGTTGACTGACAAATAAAAGAGTGAGGGTACAGACCAGATGCCAGTTCAGGAAGGCAGCCTGGAGAGAAGCAGAGCTTCTCAGAGGCCCAGGTTCTGGACCCCGCTGCATACTCACTCTAATTTTCTTATACCTGGCTCAAATTTTGTTTCTCTAATAGGAAGAATTCAGCTGTTGTATTGGAATGTGTGATGTGGCTTTTTGGATTTTGGTATGTTCCATACAGGCTAAGAAAGCTGGACCCCGAGGAGGAAGATGACCCCTTTAATAACTATGAGGTTCAGTCAGAAGCCAAACTGGAAACCTTCCCTAGCATTGGGCCTCATAGACTGTCGTTTGACTCGGCTACGTTTATGGAATCTGGTAGGAATTGAGCAACATGATCATTTAATGTGGGGAATTCTTCCTCCTGTTTTCCTGTAACCTGCTTAGATTTGTTCTGGGAAAATGGTTCTGGGTGTTTTTTTAAAGAAGTATGTCTAGGGGGCTGCCTGTTGGGCATGAGCTCTGTGGTCAGTTGGGAGGTCTGCTAAACCATCCAGGCTCATACTTGACTGTGCTCCCTGAGAGGTATGTGCTTCAGGCCAGACCCAGGGCCATGGCTTCACAAGTGAGATATATCTGACACAGCTGTTGAGTGCATGTTGTATGCCAGACAGCGTGCTTTGTACTTTATGTGCATGCCACTCAATGCATGCAGCAGCACTTGGAGATCAGCCCTTGAATACCCACCTTAGACCTGGAGATTCAGAGAGGCTTGTTCACAGCCAGTGAGAGCTGGAGCCAGAATTGGAAACCAGCTGCCTGACCTCCACACTACCATGTGGTGGGAGGACATGGGCTCTCTTCCCACCCCAGCTGTCACTTTCTCCTCTTCCAAAGAAAATGGGAGGGCCTGGCACAGAAGTACAGAAGGTCTTTCATTTAAGTCAGGTTGTTTCTTCTTCCCTGAGCAGAGAAGCAGGATGTGCATGCATTTCTGCTGGAAAACTTGACCAATGGAGGTATCTTGGAGCTGATGATGCGCTACCTAAAGAGCATGGGCCACAAGTTCCTGCTGAGGTGGCCGCCGGGCCTGGCAGAGGTTGTGCTCAGCACCTACCACAGCTGGAGGAGGCACAGCACCAGCCTGCCCAACCCGCTGCTGAGGGACTGCAGCAATAAGCACATCAAGGTCAGGCAGGTTGGGGGCCCTCTCAAGGGCTAGTGTGCCCATTGGATGGGCACAGAGACCACAGGGACCTTCTGTGGGTATGGGGCTGCCACAGCATGGACCCTGCTTAGCTGCATTGACTTACAGACCTGGAACCTGAGCCCCTGGGGCTTTGAAGCAGGAAATCATGGGACCTGGTTAATGGAGATCCCTGGTGGCTGAGTGGAGGATAGCCTTGGAGGTGAGAGTGGGTGCAGGGTCGTCAGGAGGCTGTTGCCCAGTGAACCCTGCAGTAGCAATAGGTGAGGGTTCTGAAGGCAAAGCCAACAGGATGAGCTACATGTGGAGGTGAGGGGGTGAGGTGGGGAGGCCTTCTAGGGCTGGCCCAAACTTGGGCTGGTGATAGAATGGTTTACTAAGATGGAAGAAAGTCAGTGGAAAGTCTGGGGAAAGTGAAGATTTAGCTATATTTGAGGTTCCAGGGACTATTACTGATTTTTACACAGGTGAAAAAATAGAAGTGCAGAGGCTAAGTAGGGTTGCTTAAGGGAGTTGTGGGGGCCTCCAGCATGGCTCAGCCTACCTGCCTGCAGCACTCTGCACCCCAATTCTCTCTACTTGGTGCCTCCCAGAGCTCACAGGAACCCAGGGTACTCTAGCCCCCTTCTCCCAGTAGAAGAAAAAGGCTAAATACTGAGGAGGAAACACTGGGAGCTTTCAGGACCCACCCAGATGGTATTTCTGGCTGTGAGCATAGAAGATGAAAGAGCTTGGGGTTGGTAGATGCTTAGGGCCATGTGACTCAGTGATCCCTGGCCGTGTAGCCTCTGCTGGCACACCTCAGGGGCTACCTCCTGGCAGTTTCTGCCTACCAAGCTTGCTCCTCTGGGGCAGTGTGCAGTGGCAGGAGTAGCTGAGGTTTTGGTTCTCAGACAAACCAGGTTGGTCATTTCCCAGCTATGCCTACACTTGGCCAGTGCCTCCTTATCGCTGAGCCTTAGCTTCCTCCTGTGCCCTAGGAGTGAATGCGCCAACCCTCTGGTACTTTTGAGGGTTGAGTGCTGTAGTGCAGATGCAGCATCTGGCCTGGAACTTGGCAGGTGACAGGGCTGCTTCTGCTGTGGGGCAGTCCCTCAGTACGGTATTGAAGACAGGTCTCCAGGCTCCTCCCAAATGTTGTCCCAGTGTAGATCATATGCCTCTTAATGTCCTGGCAAGTAGCTACTGATTATCATTTATAAAATGGAAAGTAGGTAGAAGAATGATCAAAGAAAATTTTAGTTTACTTTAGTTTTGTTTCATTTCCCACCCTTTGTGACTCTTTGTGACTGTGTTCCTGATCTGGTGCTGTCTTGTAGGACATGATGCTAATGTCTCTCTCCTGGTGCTGTCTTGTAGGACATGATGCTAATGTCTCTCTCCTGCATGGAGCTCCAGCTGGACCAGTGGCTGCTGACCAAGGGCAGAAGCTCTACAGGTAGGAGGCATTCTGTGTTCTGTGGCAGGGGTAGCTTTCTGAACCCTCAGCAGGCAGGAAGAAGAGGGCATGGAAGGCTGTCAGGCAATTCAGACTTGAATCTGCAGTGGGCACATTTTCTGGGTTGGCTTGTCAGGCCAGGAGAAATCCAGGTTCTCAGAGTTAAGTCCCTTGGGCACTCAAGTAGTTAGCAACAGCTGAGAGCCCAGAGGGAGCCACTTACTTGCTTTCCTATTAGGATTGAAGGAAGTAGTTTGACCTCAGTTTTCCCAGGTTATTACTTGACACTTTATGTGTTCCCAGTAATTTTCCCAGACGATGTGGATCATTCTGACTTTTAAATCACCACCTGGTGAACAAAGATATGCTCAAAGTTCAGTCCATAAAGTGAAGGGGCTCCAGCTTTAGGGTCTCTACATCTCCATCTGACTTGCCTGATTCTTCTGATGTCTGCCACTTGGGGGGCTGTGGGGCTCTGAGGGACTTAGGGCACTCATGGATGCTGAGGCAGGTATGCTGAGGGCTGAGGGCTGAGGGTGACCTCTGGAGAACAGAAGGGCTCCTGGACCCTGAAGAATGAAGTTGACTCATTCTGGCTGGACTGGTTTTCAGTGTCTCCTCGGAACTGCCCTGCTGGTGTTATAAATGGCAGGTTTGGGCCTGATTTCCCAGGAGCCCACTTCTTGGGTGACCTTCTGCAACTGTCATTTGCCTCATCTCAGCGGGACCTGTTTGAGGATGGCTGGCTGGAGTTCGTGGTTCGTGTGTATTGGTTGAAGGCTCGGTTCTTGGCACTGCAGGTTGGTTCTGTGGTCAGCTGCTTGGGGAGCATGCCCTGGCACCCAACACAGAGGGATGTGAGCCTGATGCATTGTTGAGGATGTGTGTGCATGTGCGTGTGCATATGTGGCACTTGCCAAGGTTCTGGGCTCAGCTCAAGGAAGTGGGGCACGGTAAGGAGTTCTCAATACCTCAGAAATCCCAGCATGACCACTGGTCTGTAAAGTGAAAGCACAACAGAGCTCTGGAAGGGGTCTCCTGTGCTCCCTAGATAGCCCCCACTCAAGATGACCTTGGTGTCTTGACCCATTGCTTATGTTTTTTTGAGAGCGACTAAGCAGTGCAAAATTGGATGCAGAGCTTTCTAGAAGGGTTTAACCCCCTATCTTGTGTGAATTCTCAGAAAACTTTCCTTCAGAGCCTGGTCTGGAAGTCCAGGGTAGACTGGCTGTTACCCAATACCTTGTACATGGTACTTAGTGCACTGTTGTAGAATGAGTAAAAGAGTGCTACTATCAGTTCTGGAATTAGGACAGGCCTAGGTTCTAATTCTGGCTCTGTCATTTACTAGCTCATAATTTTTGAACAAGATACTTGGCCTTGTTCAACTGTCCTCAGTGTCCTCACATGTAACATGGGATTAATGATGCCTCCCTTTAGAGTTGTGTTATGAATTTATTCGTTCATTTGTCTGTCCATCCATCTATCCATCCATCCATCCATTCAACAAATACTTATTAAGCCCCCACTATTTGCCAGGCCCCTTTTCAGGGGGTATAGCATAATTGGATAAAACCACTCTTATGGTGCCTATAGTCTAGTGGGATCAGGAAAGTAAGACACCTGGCATAGCAGACTGAGTTCACTTCCTTCTGCCTCTGACCCTTGACTGCTTTTCCTTTGACCAGGGAGACATGGAGCAGGCCTTGGAGAACTATGACATCTGCACAGAAATGCTCCAGAGCTCTACTGCCATCCAGGCAGAGGCAGGGGCTGAGCAAAGAGACATTGTCATCCGGCTGCCCAACCTCCACAACGACTCAGTCGTTTCCCTGGAGGAAGTGAGTGGGGGTATCCTTAGTGGTGCTTCTTGGTCAAAGATTTATTCTGGGTTGGCCCAGTTAGATAGGCCCCACCTGTTCCTGAGGATCAGGAGGACAGTCCACATGCTAGGTTCTTCCCTGAGAAGGATAGAGGGTTCTGGAAGAGGCAGCCCTGGAACACAAGGGCACCATGAACTCACAGACACACCCCCTTCTGATGGTAAGCTCATCAATGTGGCAAAGGACAATGCTGGTCTGGCAGTGGGACTGGGTTAGTGGTGCATGGTATATATGTCAGACTCTGTTGGGTTCTGATCCTGTTCTCACTGTACAGCCTCAGACCCCATGCAGTTCCACATCTGAAATGTCCACATTAGGTGAAAGAAGTCTTCAGACTCTTGTGGAGTTGTTTCAGGGCAAGGTCAAGTGCAATTTCCCTGCTGCCTACATCCTGGGGGCCATGGCAGGCCTCCTGTGAGGAGAGGGTTTGGTGGGTCCATGGCATATGCCAACTTCTGGCCCAGGGCTCACCAATTCTCTGGCAGCCTGATATTCTATTGTTCTGTGAGTCTGGTTTCCTGAACTGTGACCATGAGGCTATCCAACTATTGAGGCAGACACTTTTCTGGAATCTCTCTGCCTCTGAGAAGTTTTTGGTATGTTTATTTTTTACAGAATTGAATGCCTTAATAGAAATTACTTTTTTATAAAGTATTCACTTAATATAAATGCTGATATATTAAAGGAGTCTAATTTTGGATCTGATAAATGCAAACACTGACCAGATTCAAGAAGCATGTGAAGGGTTTGGGTTTGGGTAGCAGTTCTGGGCTTCTTCCAGATTGATAAGAACCTGAAGTCACTGGAGCGGTGCCAGTCCCTGGAGGAGATTCAGCGGCTGTATGAGGCTGGAGACTACGAGGCTGTTGTACATTTACTCCGCCCCACCTTGTGCACCAGTGGGTTTGACCGGGCCAAACACCTGGAGTTTATGACGTCCATTCCCGAGAGGCCAGCTCAGCTGCTCCTACTGCAGGTGTGTGCTGCTGTGTCCCCCTTGCCCACTCATACCTTCTTTGCTTGGTATGGGTTTATTCCCTGGAGGCTTTGAGGTGGCCCTCGAGAACCTAGAAGAGAAAAGTGGGAGTAAAAACCACTAACTTGACACCCAGGGAGATGCCAGTCAGAAGATACAGGAGAAAGTTGGAACTTAGGAGTGCAGGTTCGGAGGTTGTACATGACTAAAAGTGAGCCCACACTTGACTCTGAATTTCTGCATGGAAGAGGAAGAGGAACAGTAGGACATTAGCCTTCCATCCAGCTGTGTGTTCCTCTGCCTGTCTTTTTAAATTAACTACTGATTAGATAGAAAAATGGATAAAGTATCTGTACAGTGTAAAGAATCACAATAAAATACATATCCATATATGATCACATAGTTGTTGGAAAAGAATACTAGTGTGATATTTGAAGCCCATGTACCCTCTTGGCTCCCTCCAGGCCTCCGTTTTCATTAAACCCTTACTGAGAACTTGGCACCAGAATCTTCTGGGTGCTGGGCATTTATTCAGCCTCTCTGAGCTTCAGTTTCTCAATTCTAAGATGGGGATGGTCATTGTCCTTACCTCAGAGGCCTGTTGTGGGGATTGTACAAGTTAGTGTGGTGTTGGCACTGTGCCTAGCTTATTATAGCAAGCAGCTATTATTGCTATCATCCTCAGGAAGTGTGGAGTCAGACGCTAGAGACAGACATGGAAGATGAAGGATATGATGTGCTTAGTGGTGTTGGGTGGGCTAATGTTCCATCCTTATGGTCCACACTCTGATCATATTCTTATTACCTTGTTGGGTCCTTCCCCTTAATTTGGAAAAAGAGCCGACCCAGTCTTTTCCCAGATTGTTTTTTTACTCAAATTACATGAGACATTGTAGTTATTAACTTTCTTGAATTAGGGAATATTTAAGAGGTGCAACTGTGGAAACAAATGGAGGCATCTCAGCCCTGGTGAAAGGGGAGGAAAGAGTTGGATCTGGGAAGGTAAGGAAGAGGCAGAGAGAAGAGGTGGGAAGGACGGTCAGTTCCAGCAGAGGAGTTCAGGCAGCCCAAGGTGAGATTGAGGAATGAGATTATGGAGATTATGTCTGACCTCAGTTACTGTAGTAGTGAGGAAGAGGGCATCCAACACGGCTGTGTGTGGGAGGAACAGTTGAGTATATCCAAGAAGACCATTGGGTGGAGAGGAGGGTAGAGGTCAGCCCTCTCTGCCTCTGTAAGATGGCCCTAGTGGCTTAGATCAGGGCTGACCAACCTTTTGACTTCCCTGGGCCACCCTGGAATAAGAATTGTCTGGGGCTACACATAAAATACACTAACACTAATGATAGCTGATGAGCTTAAAAAAAAATGGCAAAAAAAATTTTATTGTTTTAAGAAAGTTTATGAATTTGTGTTGGGCTACATTCAGAGCTGTCCTGGGCCATATGCGGCCAGCAGGTTGTGGGTTGGACAAGCTTGGTTTAGATGTTGTTTTGTTCCTATTGTCTAGAACTCCTAGATGTGGCAGATGCTGTGCTGTTTGGACAGGCACTGAGTGGTTCTATGAGCTGGGAGGAGGCCTGGGCCAAGTGCCATGGCAGCTCTTGCTTTTTGCAAATAAATGACTCCTGGTTTTTGCTCAATTTCCTATTGGGGCTGGGGGTGGGATATTATTGATTTGGAGTGCTTTTACATATTAAAGATAACGATCTTTTTCTCATCAAATGTTGCAAATATTCTTGTTTGTTATTTGTTTTGAAATTGCAGCTTGTATTTTTTTTTTTTTAACATACAGAAGTTTTGAATTTTTATGTTGTCAAATCTTTTGATGTTTTCAGATGTTTGTGATTTTGTTCATTTGCCTAGACAACCTTTTCAAGACTGGGAAAATATTCATCCACTCATTGTATACACATGGGTTGAGTTGGGGTCCTCTGATGTAATCTATACTTTAGAAGGGAGGCAGAAAAGAAACATGTTAATAGATAGACAAAAAGCCTATTTGTCTTTGTTTTCTTCTAGTGGTGTTAATGTTTTATGTTTTGCATTTAATTTGCTTCATTAAGCTATTATAGGGTGGCAGGAGGGTCCGCCTTGGAATCCTCCCCACCCGAGGGTGGTATGTCTCTCCTATTGTAGCAAGCCAACTTTTATGTTCTTCACAATAACTATAGTTTTCTTATGGTTGAACTGATTCTTAGTCCTTAATATTTTGGGTTGCTGTTTTGAGCTAGATCTTTCTTTTGGTTCTAATGTTTTTTAACTATATATTTCTGTTTTATAGAATCCTATTGATTTTTGCATGTTTATTCTGCATCTAGCCACTTCACTGAATTCCCATTATTTCTAATAGTTTCTGTTTAGTTTGTTTTGTTTTGGGAAAATGATCATGTTGCCCATAGTTAGTAGTAATTTGGTCTCCTCATTTGTGGGCAGGTGTTCTGCTTTTTAGCTCTTTCTGACCTAACACACTGGGGATTGTATCACATTAGAGTGCTGCTGGCAGGTCCTTGTCTTATCTCTGACTTTCATGGCAACTTTGGCTGTAGTTTAAAGTCAGTAGTCTTTATCCTGATAGAAGATAGTTCCCTGCTTTTACATGTTTGGCATTTGATCAGGAGGGGACAGCTGGGCCTTGAAGGCTCCACATCTGCACCTTGTAGGTACCTTCGTACCTCAGTGGCCTCCTGCTGGAGTGCTGGTTTTCTTTAAAGAAGCACAGGCCTAGTGTTCTGGCAATTCGGTTTTTTAAATTGAGGGTGCCTTTGATCTGTGTTTAGATGTTGTAGTACATCTCAAAGGCAGTTTTGGATGTTTCTGTCCCCACACCTGTCTGTCACCTTAGAGTGTGACAGCTGTATGTGTCAATGAAGGCAGGAGCCACTGCCAGGCCTCAGCTGTGGCGAGGTCAGTACCCAACAGGGTGCTAGGCAGCAGGGGCTTCCTGTGGATCTAACAGGTTTCCTACCAATCTGTGAATTCTCAGCTAGGCTGAGTTTCCCCACACGTCATCATGGTGATGAAAGAGACTGAGACCCAAGAGGTCTAAATGGGGTTGTTCTAGAGCAAGAGGAACGGAAGCTTGACGAAAGTGATGGCTCCCAAAGAGGAGATTTTAAAAATAGTTAGAATTCAATGTGGTACACTAAGAGCTCCTCCATGTGCCAGGACACTGTGCTGAGTATGCACAGTGTACTGGGTTAATGCACTGTGCTGAGTGCATTTAATGCTCACAGCACTTCTGAGGGGCAATGAGATGACTGGGGCTTAGAGGGCTCAGAACCTTGCTCCGTCTGGCACCTAGGGAGGAGAGGGACTCATAGAATGATGGCTTCAAAGCTGCCTGGCTATTGCCCCTGCCCTGGCCTTGCCTCAGACCCTCCTCTGCATGGACAGTTCCTCCTTGGCAGATGTTCTCCCCTGCTGAGACCCTCCAGAGCTGTGGCACTGGATGAGTGCATGACTAAGTGGCCTGGGGCACGGTGAGAGCTGATAGAGGTGCTAGTCTCTTGCCAGCTCTGTGGCCTCACCCAGTGTCCCAGTTTTATAATTGAGGACACACTGAGGTGCAGAAGTCAGGCACCTTTCTAAAAGCTTCCTCCTGGTGGCCTGCCATGCTGTGATTGCACACAGGTCACCTCATGCCCTTGTAGATGCCTCAAGGCTTTGGGGGGCCATATTTCCCCTTTTCTTTGGACTTCCCCCCGTGTCTTCTTTCCCAGCTACTAGTCCCTTGGTCCTGAGGACCAGGTGTGGTAATTGTTGTCACAGTCTTCTCACAGCGCTCGTCCCTGTGCTCAGGACTCCTTGCTCCGGCTGAAGGACCACCAGCAGTGTTTTGAGTGCTCTGACGTGGCTCTGAACGAGGCGGTCCAGCAAATGGTGAATGTGAGTGAAGCTGCAGCCAAGGAGGAGTGGGTGGCCACAGTGACCCAGCTGCTGCTGGGCATTGAGCAGGCACTCTCGGCAGATAGCGGTGGCAGCATCCTGAAGGAATCATCCTCTGCCACTGGCCTCATTCGGCTCACCAACAACCTCATCCAGGTAACACCCTGCTCCTTCCTGTCCTGCCCCACCCCAGCAGGTATGGCTGACTTCCCCCTTCTTTATAGTTTACTGGCTTTATTGCAAGTTTTGTCTCCCAAGGGGATACACTGGCTTCTCTGGTGGAGGAGGTGGGTGCCTCAGGTGGTGGATGGCTGTGTGCTGCCTGCAAACCTTCCCAGAGCTGGTCAGGTCTAGGGCTTTGAGACAGTGTAGCACTTGGCACCACAGGGTTCTTCCAGAGCATCTGTCCAGAGGGGAGGAAGCAGGCTTAGAACAGGAGGCCATGGTCTGTGTACACTGAGCTGGGGTTTAAACCCAGGCCTCCTGACCCCCACTGGGCTTTACACCACCCCCATTGTCCTGGTGCTTGTAGGTGAAGGATGGTCATAGCACCTGCATCATCCAGGCAGGCTTCATGGCAGGGAACCTTCCTCAGAGCCATATTCGGTTCTCTCCCGACAATTGCACTCAGGCTGTCAGCAAGTGCTGCCTAACCCTCATCCTTAACATCCCCACCCTTTATTATCCCCTCCGTCTTTACTGCTCTGCCTTAGCCCAGGCCACTGCCATCTTTTGCATGAACTGTGGCAGCATGCTCACAGTCTTCCCTTGCTCCTCTACCCTTCTAGTCCAGCCATCACCCTACCATGGAGGCACCTTTCCAAAATGGAAATATGAGTGTGCTCTTTCCTTACTTTACCCTTCACATTCCCTTCAGGGTGCCTGGCACCCAAGATGTATTGATCCGCTGGTCTCCCTTTACCCTCATCTTTTACTTCCTTGGCCACCTCTGGGGCCTCTGTCTGCATGCCTGTCCTCTGTCCCTACTCCCTGCCCTCCCTGGGGATTGGGCACACCATAGCCACTCACCTGGAAACCTCTCAAGGGCTGTCCTCTGTCTGTCCCCATTTCCCCTGTACAATGCTACTATAGCCCTCAGTTGCTTCCATTGTAGCAGCCATAGTGATTCATGGCTCTCGTGTGGCTTGTTTGTAGCTCTCTTTCCCTAGGCTGTCAACTCCCCCAGGCCCTGCTCACCTCTGTCCCCTTAGTGTCTGGCACAGGGCCCAGTACATGATAGGAACAGCATGTAGCATGAAGGAGGGTGGTCAGAGCTGGCTCCTCTGAAGCCTGCCTAGATGTAGCTCTGTTGTTGGGTTCTGTGGCCCTTTTTTTTTTGATGACCTGATCAAATGTTACTGGGCCAGTGTTCCCACATCAAAGCAGTGGAGATGAACAGGTAAGCTAGCACACCCCTGCCCCCACTCCTACTCTGCCCTGAGGACTCATCCTGTGTGGAGGGAGAGCTGCCCTGCTGTGACACCCCTATCCCCCCAGATCATCGACTGCAGCATGGCTGTGCAGGAAGAGCCTAAGGAGCCCCACGTCTCCTCAGTGTTGCCCTGGATCATCCTGCATCGGATCATTTGGCAGGAAGAGGACACCTTCCACTCCATGTGCCACCAGCAGCAGCTCCAGAACCCAGAGGATGAAGGTGTCTGTGTGGGGGTGGGCCTTGACCTATGTGTCCTTGCCTCCTGCCTCTGCCCCAGGGCTATGCAACCCCATCCGGGTGCTGTGACTGGGCTCCAAGCTTAGTGGACAGGAGTTTTCATGGCACTTGGACAGAGGCAGAGGCTTCCTTAGGGAGTTCACTGTGTAGTAGGGTCAGGAGCCAGTGGGCATGTGAAGTATTTCATGTCTGCTGCAGGTGGCAGTGCAGAGGAAATGATAGTGTTGTGAGTACTTATGAAGGCACTGTCACTGCTCTAAGAGGCCTCAGATCTGCTAATTCCTTTAATCCCACAACAGCCCCAGGGGATAGGCAGCCCTGTGCTAACCCTTGCACTTAACCATTGTACTCCATGGCCACTCCTGGGTGCGGGCCAGTGAGGCTGGGGTATGTAGACAGTGGGAGGGCAACATGGAGCAAGCAAACACAGGTTCCAAATTTCAAGTGTCACTTCTTAGCAGTGTATCCTTGGGCAAGTCATTACCTCTCTGCTGCTATTCCCTGTGTCCACACTTGGAATAATGGTGCCTGTCCCCAAGGGTTGTTGCAAGGACATAATGGAATAATAAAACCATTAGTTGCTGTGGCAAATCAGTGCTGACACATGGAGGCGCTAAGTGCAGAGTAATCATGAACCAAGAGACTGGAGAGGGCAAGCCTAGGACCCTTTATGGAGATGGCACTTGAGACAGTAGTGGTAGAAAATGTGGGTAACTAAATAAATTACATAACAGTAATAGCTGTGTGACATCTAAGCAAAGATTGACTATAATTCTACCAAATGGATTTTTCCCCCTTTGGTTTTCTTGCATTTTTCTGTCTACACTTAGCCAATATACATATACGTTTTATATAGCTGTGATTGTAATATACATATTTATGTATATAGTCAGCTAGTTTAAAGTTAAATTTATTAGGGATTTTCCCTTAGTAATTTAAAAAATCAAAGTAGAAGAAATGAAAGAAAGCCAATTCTATTCCAGTGACCACAGAGTTAACATGTGGCACGTTTCCTTTCATTTACTCACTCTGTCTAAGTTTATTTACTCCCGTTATTTATCAGCTTCTCACTGCATGTCAGTCTTCTGTGAATAAGTACCTCAGGCCCTAGCAGGTTCATGGTGGGAGGAGACAGACAGGAACATCAACAAGTGCCAAGCCAGTGTGGATGGCTGGAAGGAAGGCCACCTCATGCTGCCTGGGGTAGGAGCAGGGGTTGGGCTGAAACCTGATGGGAGAGCAGGGGCAGAGGAGGACACTGGAGAGTTGGAACAGCATAGACAGGGACACAAGAGAGCTGGGCCATGTGGGAAGGACATGGGAAGGGGCCAAACTGAGAGAAGCTCTCATACCCTATTTCATAAATATCTCAGAAGAGAAAACAAAACCTAGGTCCTCCAACAATGACTGCATATACCTCTGGCCAGGCAATCTCCCTTCTACCCCTACAGACAGGCTACAGAAAAGTGGATTGAGAACAACACCTGCTTTACAATTATAGCTTTAAGGAAATATACTATGTAGGAGAGTCTCAGAAAATTCATTCATGATGTATTAGAGTACTTACATAGTCTGGAGGAACTGCCTTAGCTGACTATGAGCAGAATAGAAAGAAATGACATGGCAAGTATTATAACATGTTGTGATCCGTTCCTCACCCCATGTGGGGGATGAAGAGGAAAGAAAGAATATACCATGCAAAAAACAGATGAACTCATTCTGGAAGAAAACATATACCAAAGAGAGAGGCAGAAGCCCTGTAAATGATTTGCACAAGAAAATTATTTATTTAAGAATCTGAGCTGATAAAATGAGATGATTGTGTGGGGAGTGGGGAGTGGGCACTGGATATATGGGGTTGGAGGGGGACCTGATTCTAGGAGCTGGGCACATAATGCGATGCATGGGTGATGTGATGTGGAGTTGTACATTGGGAAACTGTCTGATTGTTACCAACCAATGTCACCCCATTAAATTTAACAATAAAATATAATAATATTAAAAAAAAAAAAATGAAATGAAAACTATGAAACTAAAGGAAAATACTACAAACCAAACCTCACCATTATAAACTAATAAACCAGAGCAGCAAGGAGTAGAATGACTATGACTGAAACAAGTGGATGTGAATAAGACCTAAGAGCACTGGAGAGAAGGTATGATAGATATGCAAGACAAAGATGATCTGGTGTGAGGGTAAATGGTGCCCTGGATAGAAAGACTCCACAACAGCAAAATAGGAAAAGCAACTAACACTAAATCAATACAGGAAAATTTCTCTGAATTGTAATAAAAACTGAATCTTCAGATTCAAAGTATACAGTATATACCAAAAAAATTGATACACAATCTACATCAACACAAATTCTGGTTATGGATCTACTTTAAGAATAAAGATATATTTTTTTAGATTACTAAACTGAAAAAGCAGTTTATTCTTATAGGACAAAAGAATGAGACTCATTTTTGGTTTATCCATAGGCTGCTCAGCATATAGTGCAGTTGGTGTAATGTCTGTATGTCACATAGTTTTCAAGGAAAGAAAGTGTGACCTAGGACATCTAACCAAGTTGTGTGTAATTATAGTGATAACAGACATTTATAAACAGGGATTCCAGCTCCTATGAATGCTTCTTAAAAACACTAATGGAGGATGAAGTAAATCAACATGAGTCAGAATGAAATTCCTCAGGAATGAAAAAGCCATGGGAAGGAACTTGCAATGAGTACCACATCCATTTAAAATTGGAATTGAGAGAAAGCAACGGGCTAATTATAGTTGAAGAACAAAATGTAAATGTTATAAACTTTGAGGCAGTACAAATAATATGCACAACAAAATTGGTGGGTGGTGGAAAGAAGGAAGTGTTATAAACCTGTCAGTCATCTCGTATAGTAGTCATTTGATGCTGTTAAAATGGAAGCTAAAAGACACATAAAAAATACTTGAATGACTTGAACTTCTTAATGATTTCTGACTTTTTTTTTTTAGGAATTTTTTTTTTTTTTTTTTTTTTATCTTTTCACATTTATAGAGAGAAATTATCTTTTTGTCTTCAGTGCATATTTATTTCTATTTTACTTTTGACAGATAGAGAGAGAGACAGAGACAGAGACAGTTAGAGAACCGAACTGTGGGAACTCCCCAGTTCAGCATGTGGGTCCTGCCTGGGCCGGAGCCGGGACTCGATCCT